>JANHGL010021089.1:9129-22514 GCA_024611195.1 Ceyx melanurus
AGCAAGCAAACAAATAAAACCAAACAAAACCCACAAAATTTAAGCTAAAAAGCAGAAAGTTTTGCATATACCTTTTCAAAAAATATTAAATGAAACAGAAAAAGGGCAGGATGGTTTCATTTCCAGGCACTGGCTGCTAACAGCTCCTGTGGAATTCTAGCAGCTACGTGACTTCAGTGTTAAAATGACTGCAACACCATTCAATAACTACATTGTACTGACAGATGTTAGATAATGAATGGTTCTGCAAATATGGGACTCGTTTGAACAGGAGCTGATAGCTTCTCAAAATCTCCCTGATTATTTGAGGACAGTGGTGCTGTACAGGCATTTCACAAACCTCATGTCTCCAGCTCTAAAGCCTGGGCCATGCAAGAACTAGCTTCTGGTTCTGATGCAGGACATCTAATGGTGGATGCAAGAAGGATAAGGCTTGGCTTGAATTATGAAAAGAAATATAAATTTAAAAAAAAGTAAACAAAGCAGTAAAAAAAAAGAAAAAAAAAAGAAAATAGAAGTTGCAAAGATATTTAACAGGAAGTCAAACAAAAAAAAAAGAAGCCAGAGCATCTCAGAGAATAGTTTATTGTGTTTTTTTGGAGGGCAGGAATCACTGCAAGCAGATCACCTTCACAGAGCAGGAATTCCATGTGTAACACCACCCAGATCCAGGGAATCCTTGGGCATGCAGTAGAAGCTTTGAAGGGTGAACTCTTGCTTGTCCCCTGTGTCTGCCCAATATGATAATCCTTTGAAACACATTTCATTCATTTTACCCCTTCATGAAAACCAAACCAAATCACTCAGAGAGGGAGAAGAGACAAAAAAAAAAATAAAAAAAATTAAAATCAGTTTACAACCTGATAGTTCTGCTGCTCATCTTTAAGTTTAGGGAAAATGTTGTCTTTTAAGATTATCAAACTGTGTTTTAGTAAAGTCAATACAATTGAGTTTCTGGGCTGTGATCAGCATACTGATGCTACCCCCCAGTCTCAAACACTGAGCACAGCAGGATGAAAGATGTGTTCAGTCTGTTGCCACAAGTGTTTTCCAGGCCACCTCAGAGATATTCTACACATAGATGCACATAAAAGTGACATCACATGCAGTAAATGACACTCAAACACAAGAATACAAGCTTCACTAGTACTCGTGTTGCTCCCTAACAAAGCCAAATGCTTCAGGGAAATATGTGAAGTTGATTTCTTTCCAAAGGAAACTGAAACACAGATGATCCTGTTTGCTTACAGCACCCAGTGGAATTATTATTTAGGTTTTAAGTTATTTCCATGTCCACTGACACTGGGATATATACTTTAACTTATCACAGCCTACTTCAGAGACAAGGTTTTTAGAAAGGATTCCAAAACAAAAACACTTATTTTGTCAATGAGTTTACTACACTCTGTTACTCAAAAAAACCCTTCCCCTGTGACAGAAAGCAGATGATTGGATTCACTGAGACTTGGAAGGCAGCTGAAGGAGGGCAGCACTGCAGACTGCCTTCTGGGGCACCAAGACATCCCCATCACCCCAGCTGAAACACACACACAGGCTGCAACTCCTCCTCACACACCCTCTCCTCACACTGAGAAATCTCACAAGAGCCTCAGCTGTTGTGTGATACCATGTGCCAAAACAGAGTCTTTGACATCATCCAACCTCAGACAGGAGGAACTTCTTATTTAAAACTGCTACTCATGGTTATAAAACAGAATGTCTTAAAAGGACAGTTACATGAACAACTCCAACAGCCCCAAACTCCTCTTCCCTATAGTCTTGTTCTTAATATCTCCAGGCAAAGTAATAACAGAAAATACTGTGTTCCAAACTAAAAGTACATCTTGAGTTAACCTGAACAGTCCTAAAGGAACAGAATTTATTAGCTACTCCCTTGTGGAGCCTGACAATACAAGCAGATTGGTGGCGTGCCCTGTTTTTCCCAAGGATCACCTCATACAGCAAAGATCAAACAAGATGAAAAAAGCTGCCTTACAGAATAAGTATCAGTCAATTTCAAAGCACTCGACACAAAGTGGATTAAAACACAACACTATAAAAAGGAGGTTTGGGTTTTCATCTGTGGTCTGACAGTGCCTGGCTACCCATCCTTCACATACACACATAGCATCAGTGTTCTGCCATCTGTAAAGCAGCTCATGCCATCTCACAAGACTGTTTGGTGTTTAATTAATTACTGCTCACCAGGGACTTCAGCTTGCACAGCTGAAAGACACTATTTTATTAGTGTCACCCACAGTGGCATTTATGGCCCTCAGCAACATCCTAGCAGATAAAGGCAGGCTGTGTCGTGTATGTAAAGCCTCTGGTGCCACTACATACAAAGCATTTTGAAAATTATCTAAATTCAACCTCAGGCTCTGTGACAAAGGAACCCGTTTGACTTTCCCATGCAGGTCAAGTCTCCTTATCTAAATGGTGCAGTAAAACTAACAGGAATATTCTGCTGTTATGCACTAGACTAAATCTTAAGAGCTCTGACAAAGCCACTGCCTACAAAAACACAGGTTGGTAAAGATCTGTAAATACAAGTAGAAGCCTCCAAATGTTTTCACCTTCAGAAAAAAAGGAGCTAACAGCTCTAGCAGGACAGGAAAGTCAGTTCTGAACTGAATGCACAAGTAGCTGTGGCACAAGCTTGTTCTTTCCAAGCTGCATCTTTTCCCCTCCAACAAAAAAGGCTTTTGGTAATGGATGAGAAAGAAGGGGGGCTCCTCCAACAGCCAAAATGTGGGGCCAGAAGAAGGAATCCTGCCCAAATTAATTCTAGAGTGAATCCCTCACATGATGCAGGTACCACTCTGCTTATTTCCGTGGAGGAGTATGACACAGCATAGATTAGAAAATTAGTATTCACTCCAGATGCACTGCAGCTAGAGACCTCAGTAGCAAACAAACAATCCTATTCCGTAAGTGCTCCCAGCTCTGGTGGTCTCTCAAGTTTCAGAGAGCCAAATGAGAATGTTAGACTTAAAAAAAAAGCAGCTGACTAGTTCATTTTAAAATAGCTTTTAAGAAACCAGTGAGAATCATCACAATTGTGGCAGCAAAGTGTGTGAGACCCAGAACATTTGTGCTGTTTCCTTTATTGAAGTGGTATATAATAAAAAAAATATTAATGTTTTGAGGCTGAAAACATAAATTTGATCTGCAAAGGTCAATAACCAATGCATGATTACAAGCCATATAAAGGCCAAAAGACTATTGTGTCATTGGTGGTTGTTCTGTAACCTTTAGAATGACTTTCTGCTCAACAGTGAGTAATCATCTTTCTCATCAAAAAAGTGATATCAGATTCTTAATCCGTTATGAAGAACATGACTAAGAGATTTCACCCCCCTTTATTGTGACAGTATTTCTGCAGGCACTAGACAGGGGAATATTTTCAGCTAATATTTTGATGGGTGAGGATACAGACCAATGGGATGCTTTTGTGGATACTGTCATTAGGGAGCAAAGCTGTCTATGTAGCATCTTCAGTACACTCTTCAGTTAAAGCTTTATCTGGTTTGAGAAAAAAAAAATACAGAAAAAACTCTTCCAAATATTACAAATGCCCACTGTTTCCCTTTGTTAAATATCCAAACCACAAAGTGTTAATTTGTGTGACAATATAATGATGAAGAAAACTGAGTGACAATTATACACTGCATCACTTCAAAAAGAGAGTTGGTTTGGGTTTTTTTAGCTCATAAAAATTGCAAAAGCAATTCCTTGAGCTTGAAGGACCACAAATCACTTCAACTTTGCAGAGAAAATGAGAAGTTGTAAGATAATTTTAAGAGAGCTGAAATCCCTCTCCTATACCTCAGGAGCCCAAGAGTTATGTGCCCAAGCTAAGTCATCTGTCTGCTGCTCTAATCAATGCAAAATGTGAGATACCTCCAGAGGACAAGTCACATCATCCCAGGGTATTTGTCTAGAGCAAGAGAGATGAATCACTGCTCTAAAGGTGCCTTCTTCTCTCCTGTGACTTTACAAGGAGCCAAAATAGTTTAACTAGCTGCCTAGCTTTAGGCAGACACAGCTGGGCAAGATAAATCCTGCCTTTAGAGCAAGACATCTCCCCTAATGCTGTGTCTGCTCCTGCCCTGGGCATTTAAATGGCATTTGGTGCCTTCCTCCTGTGCAGCACCTTCCACTCAACTCATGCCCATCCAACCTCTCTGCCTTTGCCTGCAAATATCTTCTCTCCCAGATCCTGCTGCCTCAGTGGTGCTTTGGGTTTTGTAAAAATCTCAGTTTAGAGGAATTTTCAAACACCTGGAAACATCCACTGCATTGTAAACTTACTTCATGCAATGATCTCAGCTCTGAGCTGGCTCTGCAACAAAAAAGTTGTGAAGATATTCTGTATGTGAAGTTATTCTGTATGCAAAGGAATTCATTCTATCAAAATTTCACCTCGTTCCTCCAATGTGATAAATGATGAAATCATTAGAAATACTATTTTATCAGAAGGCAACTCTACCACAACATGTAATTAGTGCAATCAGAAAAAGCACTAAGTAAGTTACAGAAATTTTCTAGACTCAGTATGAAAATGTAGGCAGAAATACAGAAGTCTCAGGAGAGTGCAGGACTAGGGATTTTCATTTTTTTTAAGCAGTTATGACTGTGTTCAGCACAGGGTTGATGTGCTATTCTCCAATCAAAAGTAAAAAACACAATTTCTGAAGTAAAATGAAAACAAAAGTAGAAGTGTAAGGCCTTACAACTACTTCAGCATCACTAAGTTAACCCTAGAAATTAACTCATGTGGCACATTTTATGTTTGTAAGTGAACACTGTCACCCAGTGAATACTAGAAAAAGGTAATTATATGAGAGCATGGTTAGGATAGTGAAGGAGGGAAGGAACAGATGCATATCTGATGAAAACTAGAGATTTTATTGAAGTTACAGCCATCTGAAGATGTAGGCCAACACTTTTGGTTTTCAGGAAAAATGAAGTATAAATATCAAAGAACATTTTCCTTCTCATGCAAATACTTTGCTTGATGTAATGCAACAGTACAGCCTTCATAGCTTAAAATAACAATGTGATTTGATCCTAAAAATTCTGACCAAACAGTTTAGGTGTAAGAAGTGAGCTGTTTTTGAATGACAACAGCCCTACGTGAGCACCAATGGACTTGCAACTAGGTGAAAAATAACTAAGCAAACAGTGCACTGCTCTCATGCTACAACCTGGCTCATGTCACACTATTTCCTCAACTATTCCTGACATGAACCATGCACAAAACAGCTGAAGTCACCTTCCTTTCCACAGCACTGAGATTCTTCAGGAAAGCATTTGAAAAATGCTAGCCCTGCTGCACAGCTGCTGTCTTGACACCAAGGGCAGTTTGATTAAATTCAGAATAGAGTAGGACAGACCTGGTTCTCTTCTGCTTTGGGGAAGGTAGCAGAAAAAGAGAAATTGAAGTAGATCTGGATTTGCAGCAGAAATTGGATTTATCTTACACAAGTACTCCATACACAATATGCCAACTAGTATGCACAAACTCAGCACAGGCAGCCTTTGGATTTTTCAGTGGTCAAAGCAAGAACTGTTCAGGATCTGCCAAAGTCATTTCAGAATAGCCAATTCCAGGTTTTATTTTCTCAATAGAACAATAAAATCTTGCCCTTGTACCTACAACCTTGTAAAAAATGTAGTCCCTCAGTGATCCAGGCATTTGACACAGCTGACACCTCCCTTTTCTCTGCATTTCTGCCAAGTCTTTCATCTCTTTGCTGCCTTTCCTCACAAGCACCTACTCTTGGCTTTTGCTGCTGCTCCTGACCCACGTTGCCATTTCCAAGTGACCCTTCAGCTCTGACTTGTCTTTGCTGCAGAAGGGGGCCAGTCACAATGAGATGCCTGCGGGCTAAAGAAACAGAGATACCTCAATTTCTGTGTTCAAGTTAGCCATGCTCCTCTGTCCCAAAAGTGCAAGGGAGGCTCTTCTGCTTTAAAACAAATTACCAATTGCATCACAACCTATGGAATCCACCTTTTCTGGCAGGAATACAACTGTAGAGGCATGACAGAGAAAAGGAAAAATCCCTTTTCTGAGGAAAATGACTTGTGGATCATGACATCATTACATGTTGGGATAAAGAATGAAGCACAAACTACAGCAGACAACTAAATAATGCTCTCTGCAACCACTGAAAGCTGTTTTTTGAACAAAAAACACTCACCCAAGTGAGTCTGAATCACAAGCTGTCTGCTGGCCTCAGCTGTGTCCTCCCTGAAGCTGATGTAGTGTGAGCAAAGCAGTGTAACACAGGAGTCCTGCTCTATCCCATCACTATAAACAGTGTGACGTGCAACACCAAAACCTAGGGATTTAACTCTCAAATACAATTTAAGCTCCCATCATTTTATTTATTTAATAAAACTAAAGTAAAAATGCTTTCAAGGGCAAGTCCATACCTTCAGCAGCCATGCAAATACTCAACAATTCAGGCAAATAGTTTCGCTCTCTCCTACATTGTACTAAAATACCCACGAGTGATGGAACACCAAAAAGACTTTTAAAAGTCCATCTGATAACTTGGTATCTAGACTAAAACTGCCCTCAAATGTTTTCAATTAATACAAATAAAGTCATTCGCCAGCCCACTCAATGTTAGGTTTTGACATAGCAGTCTCATTCTACCACAAATCAAATGAAAACTACTTATTTTCCAACGACTTATTTTCCCTGAAGATGTTTTTCTCAAGAGGGAATTTTATTCTGCAATGTATAAGTGCCCTAGAATGGCTATGTCCATGTTGAGAGAACAGTATAGAAAGTCACCTGAAAGGCAACTGCTTTAAACTGCCTTTGCCTTGTAAACCCCTACAGATGGGATGTAGGGTGACAAGTTAATTTAAAATTAGATTCCTAGATATAGTGCACACCTGATAATTGAAAGAAGTGCGAGAAGGCAGAAGAAGGTTACTGCTCTATATTTCAAAAGGTGAATTCCTCCTTCATTAGAGGAGGAAAGGAAGGAAATCCAGATCCATGCTGCAGTGCACCCGACCTACCTGCCAACTGCAAGGATTTCCCAGCAGCTGCAGAGGTGGATGCTTTGGCACTTACTCCTTTCACTAGTGGTGAAATCCATCCAGAATTAGGATGTTCAGCAGCTGTTGGGGTAGATGGATCAATGAACACCAAGTGCTCTTTCCTTCTCTTCTCCCCTCTCCCATGGAGAGGCAGCAGCAGAAATTCACACAGACAGGACTGCTTTAATCCCTGTCCCTGCTCAGACCTGAAACCCACCCTGTGTGAATGAGCTCTCCATGGCTTTCCACAGCACAGAGACCCCTGCACCACATCTGGTGCTGAGCTCCTTGCCAGTCTCAGCTCTGACACTCAATTTCCCACCCAGAGCCATGCAGAAAGCTCAGCCTCTTCCTGACATTGCATCCTCGTGAAAAGTGAGTGTGAAAAGACAAGTGTCCTGGGCAAGAACTCACCCTGTGGAGCATTTATTTCCCTCCAAGGGGTACAAATGTTGCTGCCATTGCCACCTCTGCAGCTGGTGGTGGGTGCAACAGAGCCCTGCTGCAGGCTGGACTGCTACCTATGGGAACCACCATCTGTACAATGCCACACCTATGGGACACAAAACACCAAAGGGAACAAATATTTAGCTGGGAGTTGTCAGCTAAGCATACCACTCAGAGGAGGAACAGACACAACAGAGTTATAGCACCTTCCTATTTTAATAACAGCTCTAATTGTTGACATTCAATTATTCATTAAGGGGCTCTATGTTCCTATTGGGTCAGAAGCACTGTAGGGGCTTCAAAGATAGAGTTACAATCCTGCACTTAATTGTTTGTTTGTTTTTTAATTATCTATTAAATATCTAGAAACAAGCTTGGCAATATGAGCAGCATGCACACTAGAAAATAACCTGAACTCTGCAGGTTAGAGAGTGTGCCCCAGCCCCAGCTCCTGAGGCTCCAGCATTTTGCTTTGTAATATACAGAAGCCTCAAATTCATTTTCAAGACTGACATTAGAATTGAAATTGCAGGTAAGCACAGACACACATTCATGCCAAAACACCAAGAAAGTAAGTATGTAAGCTGGAAAACATCCCTGGAGATGTTTCATGACTGAAAAAAAAAAAAGTAAAATTAAAAAAAATAATAAAAATCAAAGACAGAGTTAACTTCAATTATAAAAATAAATGCAAATGGAATAAAAATTATAAGTAGAGTTAAAAGAAGCAGTATCTGAATCAATACATCTCAAAATCTAAAATCAAATTTTTTAGCATCTTTGTCCACTTTTTCAAGAGTCAGCCTAAAAGCACAAGGATGTAAAAATGTTCTAAGTTTGCCAAAATGAAACAAAAAGTTGCATTCCATAAAAGACTATTATTAGCTTTGTCACTGCTCTATTTGTCTTTCCTAATAAAGCCTAAAAGAACGAAGGGCAATATAATTATGTCTAAATCTCTATGTAAACAAAAAAGGCCAGCCTCTGTTTATTGTTTAATACAAAATTAAACAGCATATCAATATTAAAGTATTTAGGGAGTGGGCTGTGTTTGTGCTGACCTTATCTTCCCCTGCCTGAGGAGTTTCCATAGACACTAAATAGGAAACAGCTCCAGGACACAAAGTTGATTTTTATAACATCACACAGATTCACTTGCCTTTCTAAACGAGGTTTGGCCATTAAACTCATGGCCAGCCTCCAAGAGGCTTTGTCTTCTCCACTGTCAAGGGATACTTTCAGTGATGCCAAATGAAGCTTTTAGAACACATTCCATAGTGTTGATCATCCCAAGGCCCCTATCCACACAGGAAAGCAGAGAGGAGACTGTGATGCTGTGGATTGGAAAAGGGATTATCACTCAGCACAGATGCATCCCAGGGCACTCCAGGGGACCACAGAGCAGACACTCACCTTGAGGACCCCTCATGCCTCCTGTTAAATCAGCTGCTCTTCAGTTCTAGTGGAATGCAAGATTCAGGTACCACAGCTGCTCTCTACCCAGCACCCATCTCACACTAAACTTCTCACTCATCAAGCCATCCATGCCACTGGCCTTACTTTTCTACACATAATACTTTCAGCACATAACACTTCAACTCCTCTTGCCTGATGGCATCACTGCTTCTTCTCAAATATTTTATTTTTTTTTTTTACAATTTCCACTGATTTTTGCAAGTATTTTTGTATTATGTATTCAAGTGATTTTTGTATTTCAAGTATTCAGCACTATGGTTTCCCAAATTCTCCTTAGCCACCTCCAAAAGCCTCAGAAGTCATGCAGAGACAAAAGACAACTCATCTATTCTCTCACAGCAGCTTCTTTCATATGATACACAGTGTCTTAGACCAGCATTTATTCCTCTTGCCAGTGAGGATGCTCAAGCTTTCATTCTCAGCCCTCACCCATCCTAATCAAATTAAGATGGTTTTACAAGCAAGACAGAAGCTGGAGACCACTCATGAGATTAATAAACTCTCAACTTTAGGTTTGATGTTTTGGTTTGAGTTCTTTTTAGAGAGATTAATCATTAACACAAAAAAATAATCATCACACTGCTATTTAGCTCCACTGTGTACACCCTGTGGCTATACATTAAAAACGTTTGTATGCTTAATATTTGCACAACAGTAAAAAACTAGAGTCACAAGATACACGGGTGGGGTTTTTTTCCTTTTAAAACATTTAGCTGGCACTGGCAAACAAACCTTGTTTCATTGCCCCTTTTCTGGATGTGGCACAGAGTTTCCTGAATCAAAAATCAGAATTGAACTACTGAACCTGAACTACTAAAACACAAAACCACCACCACCAAAAAAAAAAAGTGCCTTTTTTTCCATCCTCTCAAAGCCCATTAACACAAGTAGAAAAAACTGATCTTAGCAGGCTATGGAACAAGCTCATGAATAACAAATCTGCTTCCTATTTTACATCAGGGAAGATTCAGCCAATACAAAGATGTTACAGTGCCTGTGGAGTGTCCTGGAAAGCTGCCCAGGCTTCAGAACAATTAAAAGATTACTTGGGCTCTTAGCCTTAAATCCGATTCTACTCCAGTAAAACCACTGGATTTTTTCTTTCAGCTGTGAGGAGGATTTGGCCTCAAATTACAATAGTCTGATAGCTAAATTTACTGAACTAGCAGTGCTCTGAAAATGCAGAAGCTCAGAGAGAAAAAAGAGAGCTCATGAAAGAAAAAAAAAACCTTATGGGATTATCAATTAAGATATTTTAGCTTCCAAACTTAAAATAAATGGAAAATATGCCATATGAACCTCTGTAGATATTCAATCATTTTCTTTTTATTATATTGAGACCCATAATTGCACCTGGAAGGAAGGAAAAACTGGATCACTTTGTCCCCATTGGTCTAAAAGCACAAGTACCATCAAGAGACATATCTGATTCACTGATAAAGTGAGCAGCAGTGAGACCTGTATTAGCAAGCATCAGAGAAAAAAAAAATAATTAGGACAGGCAGAAAAAATCCAGAGGATTTCATTTTTCACATAGCTCTGAAATAAAACCCACACCCTTTGGAAAGTTTAATGAAACAATAATTGTTAAGGGGTGTTTCATCTAGCCAGTGGTTTTCATTACACATGCTAAATAAACCTACCTTCAGATCCTATCTTGTGCTGTGCCTGAGGTTCAGCTTTGGGTTTGTTCTGTCCAATTGATTTCAGATTGTACAGCCATGTTGGCAGGTAGACCACAGAAAACAGAATCCTTTCTTGAATCATGTGAGAATGCATTTTATTAGGTAAGTTTGACAAATATGCCTTTATCCCTTCCAGCCAGGATGATGTGTATTTACAGAGAAATAATGTAGGTACAACCATGACTGGCTGGACTGGAGTTCATCATGACCCCCCAGAGAACTGACATGTTGATGCTCACCAGTCATTTGCCTACAGAGGGAAATTCAGGATAAAAAAGCAGCAGACTAAGGGTGTCTGCACTCAGCACGTTCCACAAATGACAAAATAAAGACACGCCAAAGTAAAAATATTTCCAGGAGGACATGATGAAGGTTCAGGTTTAAGCAACCAACAGCTTGCTGCCATCCTGCCCTCCATTTACACGTGTGGCAACTGCACAAGAACACATTTAACACAGATGTTCCCATCACAAAGGCCTTGCTGGTGCACTGGGTTGAAAAATTGATAGAAAGCAATGTTCTTGCCACAGATATTTTATGAAGGTAAATCCTCCTATAATGGCTGCATGAAGGAAAATACCTCCAGTAGAGCAGAAGCCAGCAGCTCTCCTCATGTACTTCATGGCATCAGTGTAGGCAAAAATCTAATATTCAATTCCCACATGGCAGCACTCCTCATTTGCTCATCTAAAAAGACTAATAAACCCTACTGAAGTAAAGCTTACAGAAAAGACTTCATTGAAAAAAACCTGTTTTTGAATAAAACACATATAATTAAAAACGACAGGAGCAAACTGAGCCATTTCTGTGCTTTGTCTTCTCAGAGGATGCTCCAAAACACACGTATCTGATCCAGCCTGTCCTCTAAGTGGAACTGACACAGTGCAGCAAACATTTTGTTTACCAGACATTTATAATTCAATTTGGAGACATTTGCAAATGTTAGCTTTCAGACTGCCCTCTTAATGGATTTTTTAACAACTCAGTAGATGCACAGTAACTGCAGGTATATTAGGATAATCAGTCTCAGGAGTAAATTACTCCATCTAGCCTTTTAGGAATATTTTAACCTCAAAGTTACAACAAGAAAGAGCCATTTCAACCAACACAGACCTGGTTCAAAGGAAATCTGTCTGCTTGACATGTTACATAAGTGAGAAAATCCAGTAGCAAATAATTTCTAAGTAATTATATCCTGCTGGTTTGTTCTGATGTTTGGAAAACTTTGGGATGGTTTAGTCACTCAGATCTTCAGGGTGCTGTGCAGCATCTCTCAGAGCAAACAAGGGAAATTTTATTTGAGAGAAAGCAAGCAAAATTCAAATTGAGTTTGTTAAATTGGGGTTGGGTTTTTTAATAACTTGCAATACTTTTTTGAACAGGTTATTAATTTAAATTACTTCAGCACATTCCCTTTAGCAAAAGGATCAAAGTCTATTAGACTATGCTGCCCAATCCCAAATAAAACTCAGGCATTTCCAGATGTCAAAACAAGGTGTTTTTTGGAACCTTGGGCTCCTTAACACAATAAAATCAGAAAAAAAACCAAACAACACCACACTTACTTGAAGATAAGTGGAACAAAATGCTTTTAAAAACAAATTTTTAAAAAACAAACCCCAAACCACACAACAGCCACAACACAACAAAAAAAAAAACAACAAACCACCAATCAACATTTCAAAACCCCCAAGTCACAAAGAGAATTCAGGTACAAACTTCAAAAGCTAGAGAGATTTTTCTTTCACCTTTCTGTAAAGGGTCAAAATGTAATATAAAGTCTCCGTGTTCTAAGAAAATATAAAGAGGACTAGCAAGCTATTAAACCTTCCAGAGGATCATTTGTAGTGTGAGTTATTAGCATAATTGGGGGCACACTTTATCCTGACCTTTGCAAAACTTTCATTTCCCAAATGTGATAGATACAGAGTGCTTTTATAATACCAATAATGATTATTTCCTATGGGAAACTGCCAATTATGAGCTGGTGAAAAAGGCTATACCAGATGTATATTGAGAAAATTAACACACCTACCAACAGCCAGACTAATTAAAGACATCCTTCAGATATTAAGAAAGCTTTTCACTTCCATGAAATCTATCCCGTACATTTTAGTTCACCTGCATCCTTGTCAAGCCATTCCTTTCACAATAAGTCTGTCTGATTAGTGTTTAAATACAGCATTTCTGCTGAGCATCCACCTTTCCCTGGCAGTAAACCAACACATGCTGGAAGCTGGGTTAGCATCTAACCACTCACTCAAATTCATCTTCTTTATATCAAGTCACATCAAGTGCCAGCAACAATAGATATAAAACCAAATCCCTTGTGTTCTGGGCAGGGAAGGAGTGAAAAAAAAACAAACAAATCACAAGAAAACCCAGCACACCAGAAAAGTACAGCAAAGATCACATGAGGAGAAGCAGTAAATTGCATCACAGTGTTTTGCTTTATAATATTGACTGCTGAGGTCACAGGTACAACAGGTAGCAGATTCAACAGCATCACTTCTGGCTCTTATCTCACCTGCTGGCTCATGTAGCATCCTGCCAAGGTTCAGAAGCTGATGTGCAACACCAAGAAAATAAGGGGCAGAGGGTACAACCAGATAAAACTGAAAAAATGAAAAAAATTCATCCCACTGGCTGAACAAATATAGAGTTGGTAGGCTGCGGAATCATACCAGAGTAAAGGGAACTCCTTTTTATTTT
>JANHGL010021090.1:0-73025 GCA_024611195.1 Ceyx melanurus
TATTATTTGAGATACATAGCTTCCAGGTGGGATTAAACAACAGGTTTTTAAAAATCAAATATGTTATGGAAAAAGTTACTATAGATTCCTCTTAAGGCAAAACCCATTTTCCAAAATCATTTTTATGACTTTTAGTGATTTCATTTTAAATAGCAAAATTTAAAAAAGGAAAGTTTTATTCTCAGATACTAATACTTGTAAAAATAAAGTAATTCTGTTTAAAAAGTATAATTTTATTCACAAATCTAAACCACTTTCAATTTCATTAACCTGCACATATCATTTATTTAATCTAAATGGAATCTATTTGGCTGTGATAACAAGATACAGTCTTCAAAATTTTGCACTGTATTGCTGAAATAGTATGTTTTATATGTAATTGCATATATTTTTTTTTGTTTCACTTCTACAGTAACTTTAAGAAATAAGGAACCAGATTCTTCCATGGAGTCATATTAACAATGCACCTATGTTTACATGAGTGAGGCATTTGGTTTATGGATTTTACATGTGAATAAACCTTTTAACAAACAGTACAAATCCTGTTCACACATCTGTCATGCTGCTTATCTCCACCAGAAATAAAAATAACATTTTTCTCTCAACACAAGTTACTGTCTTTTTTTTCCCGTTTTTATTTAATAACAGCAGTAGCTGTTTACATACAAATTCCAGTTTCACCTGAACACAAAATAACATCCTTCAGTTTATTTCATGAAAAGCATAATACTGACCCCAATCCCACAAATTCAGAAAAGTAAAGATGGGATTTATAGGTAAAAATCACCTAAGCCAGCAAAACTTTCTTACCTTTTTGGGTAAAAAACCCCAAACAAACAGACCAACAACAAAGAACCAGAATATATTTTTTTTTCATTTAAAAAACAGTGTGGTTTCTTTTAGTTCTAATACTTTTCTGTACTCACAGTTGTTTTCTTACTTCAGCAAATATATAATCGTTTATTGTTTCCATAAAGTAATGAATAACCTTACAGTCACTGCACAGTAAGAAACAACCTTACAGAAAGTACAATAAGCCTTGTAGCAAGTACATGGCATTTATAAACCCTGTTTTTTTAATAAAATGCAGCATGCTTTGATGAACAGAGATTTGGCCTAGTCTGGGCTGGAAGAAGTGTTTCACTCTTATTTTGGTCACTGACCTTCTATGGAATCTACATCAAGTGTTCTTACTGCTACTTTCGCCTTTCACACTCTGTCTTCTGTGTTTGTGAAGTCAAGTCTTATGACCAGAGGCACTGACTCTACATGTGCACAGTGTTTAGTGCAATACGGGTTTGATTGCAAATAGATTGCGAAGACGTATATTTATCCTTATAATTGATTTGATCATGTTTGGTCTGGACACATTGTTCAGTTATGCTTGCATAATGAACAGAAATACAATATAGGATTTCTTCAGAATCATTCTGGGGATAGTCTGCACTCATGTACTTAGCACTAGCAAGGATGGGTAATTTATACTCACACGCACTTTGATAGCCCACTTCCCTTGTTAAAATACCAGATTTGTGATTCACACAAGAACTCATCTGATAGCAAACTGTGGATATTTGGGCATGTTGCACAAGGAACCTGATGCCTAGGTAATTTATTTAACTTCTGTTATGAAATAGCCTACATTTGTAAATCTTACAAACTTTCTTCTTAATGTGTAAGGAGAGACACAAGTCAAATGAGCTCTACATTGATGCAAGGAGTAGGTTGTTGAATGGAACCCTGAAGAACAGTTGTTCAAATACTACTGTGATGGGCAGGAGTTTTAAATTCTATGGCATGAGCATGGAGTTAGCAGAAATGTCAATATGAGCTCCATAAAGCACAATGCCACCAGTGTTCTCATTGAAAAATAGGAAAAGGGAAATGAGTTTTTGAAAATTGTCATAAATAATAAAAAACGGCTGGCCTATAGCATTTTTCTTAAATTAACAAGAACCCAGTATAAAATGCCTTGAAGGAAACCTGTCTAGTCTTGAGGGATGGGGGTTTTGATCAGGATAGATCAAGTGTGTGAACAATTTTCAGATGCGTAATTTATTTCCTGTTTTGAAAGAAATTGCTTAGCCTTGAAAGGTTTGTCAGGAGCATTATCTTGTTTTTAAGAGTGTTCAGGGAGTTCAGCAGGAAGAAAGCAATACATTCCTAGCAGATCCCTTCCAAACTAAAGTACAATTTCATAAAATATTCAACATCTTTGCAGGCTTGTAGATATACTTATAGGAACCCATTCTCCTAGCATAAGGAACTGAATCTATTGCATATATAACAAAGGTATAGATAATAATGGTCATAACGGAGGGCAGAATCCATCCTTCCTTAGATTAAACTCTTCAGGGGAAAAAAGCAAACCACAAGGAGTTGTGTGGCATGGCAGAGTTATTATTTGAATTTATGAGCCAGTCACCAAACCACAGTGAAGCTGCCATATGCTCTAGAAAAACATTCATTGCACCTCTAAGCAGGAACTTTGAGTCTCAGATACTTTCGTTTTGCCTGTGAATACTCCCACAGTTCTTACTCCCCATCCTCTTGAAGAGAACTCTCCAGGAACCCTCTATAATAGTCCCAGGTCCCTACCCTGGCTGGTTCAGAGAGCCTTAAATTGTCAAATTGTCTGCCCATATTCTGCCCAAAGAAGAGAGTGAGTTTTGAAAACAAGAGATTAGATCACAGGAGCGAAAAAAAATAAAAACAAACAAGGAAATCTCAGGGGAAAAAAAGAAGAAAATAATGTATTTTTGTATGCTAATTAATAAATGTGAGCAACTGCTCATCAGATTGAAGGCAAGGGAGTCCAGCCAGCTCCATGCTAGACTGCAACCAGATGCACAGCTTTGGGTGAATCACTTCCATTGACACCTTGAAAGACCATCTGGACCAACTTTCCATGGGAAAGGGACCCTAGATTACCTAGCACCCTGTCCAATCTCATTTTGAAACCTCCAGCAATGGGGTCTCTAGCACAACTTTAAGGAGGTTGCTCAGTGTTCATGGTATTTCCCACTGACTGTGTGAGGAAGTCAGGTGTTTTCAGTACTGCCTCACTGTATCCTTAAAATGCACATCTCTCTGGGGTGTCCAAGACTGGATCCCACTATTATCAAGTCTTCATAGTCAGTATTGTTTCTCAGCATGAATCTATGCTTATAAAATAGAATTCTCAGTTCCCATTTAGGTCCCATAATCATTGCTGTAATACAAATAATCACAAATACAAGATTGAGATCCTCATAAGGACGTGGGAAAATAGGTTTAAGGCAGTAAAACTAATGTATAAAGAATGTCAAATAAGGCAGACTGAAAATCTGTAAGGAAGATGTTGAAGAATGTCGTAAGTAGAGGTAGTACAATGCTGTAGGTAGAAAAAAAAACAAAACAAACCAAACAAAACAAAACAAACAGAAAAACACCAAAAAACAACCAGTTAATTTTACAAGAGTATGGTATTTGAAGATATGAAACTTTACACACATTTCTCTCTGGCAGATTTTTTTCAGTAAAGAATACAAAACACAAAGACCTGGTATTTCTTGGTCAGTAATTCAAGCAGAAAGCTTCCATTTTGAAAAAAAACAAACCAGGAGGGTTAAAATGAAGGTACAGTCACATGGAAATGGAGATTTGTTTTGGAAAGTAATAGTAGAGTGGCACATGGAGAAATGTACATTGAAGCATTTAGCTACATCATGCTACTTTTTGAAAAGAGTGGTAAATTATGAAGTAAAAAATACACCAAATTGACAGAACAATTTATTGGTAATGTAAGAAACTTATTTTCAATCCATTCATGAGTGTGTGAAGGTGGGTGCAGACAATTAGTAATGAGAAATGTTAATAATTCAAATAAGATAGATGTGAAAGACAGATATGAGAAGAAACCTAGAAATCCTTTTGGAAAGTTTTAACACACTGGAAATTTTACAAGCTGTTTTATACAGTTCTTTACATCATATAAGCATGACCATCTGCCAGAGATAACCTGTTTTTTCATAAAAATCTACATATTAGCCTTAGATGTAAGAGCACACAGCATATTCACAAACGCAAAACCTGAAATACGAGAAAAAAACCTATACATGTGTAAGTGTAGGTACATACACAGATCTAGACATGCATGGTCATAAAGTTATTTTTTAAATTATTGTTACTATAGACGCAAATCGTGTTACATGTCTTCTGAACCTTTAGGAAGTTCATTCCCAGGGAGGGAACAAGGGGATCAAGAGAGGTATGTAGGAAGTAAAATTGCACAAAGGAGACAGACGTCATTAATCCATCGATCTGACTGCCTGGGTCTGTCTTTCTATGCATTGCTAACTCCCTGGCAGGCTCAGCCAGGTAGCGTAGGAAGTGCTAATGTGATCTGACTCAAGATCAATACTAACATGGTCTTAGATGCACTGTTTGTGCTTGCTAGAGTACTAGTTTGGAGACAGTACTGGATTATGTTTTACACCTTTTTAGCATCTAACAAGCACCCGGGGCCTCAAACAGAAACCAAATACAATTAAGTAGCAGAAGCCAGGGAAAGGCTGGACGACTTGGTGATGTTGTGATAACAGAGTGAACCTTTGACCCCTAGGTTAATAGTATAAAACTTCCTTAAATTAGTCATGACAGAGGGCTGAGTTCTGTACTGACTTTTACCCCTTAGAGCTTCATGGAAACAAGCAGACTTGCAGGAAATCAGGCATATCTAAAATTTGGTCTTCAAACTGAAAAGCAATTAGAAATGAAATGGGATTCTAAACCATGTTCCTGTGATCAGTTTAGACACAGCAAGTGACACTGGTTGTGTTTGCTAGCAACCTCCATGGGGATTCTGCAACTACAGGTTTCATCTTCCCCCCTCTACAAAGAGACCTATCCAGCTGAAGCCACAAGCTGGCAGAAGGCAGTGTGGGGTGATACTTCTGCCATCCATCCTCCGCAGGAGCTGTTTGTAAAGGTCTTCTGCCTTCAAAACCAAACCCAGCTCCCTCCAAAAGTGCCAAATCTATCTGACAAACAGAAGGGTCTAAATCAACTTAGAATCATTTACTGTCTCTAATATATATTCACTGCAGCGATTCAGAGTTACAGCTCCCATTCTAGCTACAGGATGCCATATAGACATTATGGTATGTAATAATTTCAGATAGCATATTTATACAGAGCCATTTAGGCTCCCTGAAGCACTTTACATGAGAGGCATAGAAAAACATTACTTCACACCCTACCAAAATTAACTCACCCATTCACATGAAATAGCCTTCTGTATTTAAAGTATGTTAATCTCTGAGAAGAATTTAAAAAACCAAACCAAACCAAAACAAAACAAAAACCCAAAACAAACAAGAGACAAAATAGACCAAACAAGCAAACAAAAATACCCCACAGGGAAATCTATGGAAGAAACTGCAGGAAAACTTTAGTCCACTGAAGATAAAGATAACAGATTTGTTTGCATCCTAGTGCTTTTTGATACTATGGAAAAATTAATTTAAAAAAATAAATAAAAAATCAAAATGTATGTTCTCTCTGACAAGACTATGTATTTTGCTTATGTGTATTTATCAGTTCTCTTCCTAATTTTTAAATTCTTCAAGGTATCAATTCAGGTACTTCAGAAAATCTGTCCTTTTCAGAGTTTCTCTAGGTTTCTTTAGAGTCTGGATGCTCAAAGTTTGTGCACAGTCCTCCTCCAGATCCATCTAGAAAGCTTCCATCCCCACAGAGATTTTGGTGAAATTTGCCATCCCTGTTGGCTGAGCTCATCTCAAATAGATCAGAGAGGTGATATAGAAAATGAGTTGCTAACACTTATTTTTGGTATGACAACTAGCATAGTTTTCATTTACCATGCTGCTAGAAAAGTGGGTATCAATTAACCACCAAAGGACCCCTGTGAAGGACACAGACCTATTATACTTCGTGTTAGTATAAGGAAGGCAGTTTATTACCCAGAAAAGAAACCCCTCTGAAATAGACTTATCAGAAGTATTACATGTCAAAAGAACATGAGAAAAAATGTCCTCTATTTGAAACTACAAAACTGTTTATATTTCTTCTGTTTCTTCCCATTATTACTGTCTTTCTCTAATTTTATTTTTTTTTTCCTAAAAAGTTACTGGAGATGCTAAGAAACGAGCATGAAGAATCAATGGTTCTCAGGCAATGTGGAATAACTATGCTGCTTTTTTAAGTATATGTTTAATTTAAAGAGACTTATTTTTAATATAAATAAGCAAATGCTGCACATAATCCACACAGTTCTGGAGCTTATGGATAACAAGCTTGCACAGCACAAGCAAGGCATCTTTGTTTCTCTTTAGAGCTGAGGAAGGCGAAGGTCAGACAAATCAGAATATGGAACATTTGGTTCCTCATTGGCCTCCCTGGTGCTTTTTCCTCTCAGTGCATTTCATTTTCTTGGCAAATGTCTGTGACATATCAGTAAGTCATTTTAACACTTCTTTATGCCCTACTATTTCAGTTTCAAGATCATTAATAAAACAGCAGCTTGGAAGGTGGCACAACAGGCATTCTAGTATACTAGCAGGTAGGGTTGCTGTCTGATTTTTTTTTTTTTCACAGCTATTAGCATAGCCAGACCTCAGCCTCATAAATAAACAGCACATAGTCTACAGAGAGTTTCATATGAAAAAAAAAAATATGCACAGTATGCTTTTCACTGACTAGCTATGTGCTATTGAACCATCTATTAGAGAAACTTTACCCTAGAAATTCAGACCTTATAAATTTAAAGTTTTAAAATGAAACCCCCTCAGGCTAGCCCAGCATAAACAATTAGTTGCTCCCTGTTAAACTCCATATCCATAACAGCCCATTTTGAATGTTTCATAAGATACACTAAGGGACATCATTAGTAAGTGAAATTCTTTTACAGAGATCACAATGAGGGCTTTAGGAAGAGAATGCACATATCCAGGGAAGATTGGCAGACTGAATGTCACAAGCTGCTCGTGCTGAGTTGATTCAGAATCATGTGAAAGCATTTGAGCCATTTAACTCTATTACTTTTGATCCTCAAATCTCTGCCTTCACATAATCTCATGAGTACAGTTTTCTAAACCCAATTTAATATACTATCTTGTTATTCCCTACTGGGTCTCTGGATTATTTCTTTAACTGTTTTTACCTCGTTTATATTTTTATTTTTAATTTTCTATGATTTTTTTTTTTCTAATTTGAATCTGAAGTTTTTCCATTTAACCAATTTGCTTCTGATACAGTTCTGGGGTATCTATCATAGAGTACATTTCCTCATCTAAGGCTGCATCCATGATGCTCTACTTGAAATACCATGAAACCACCTCCTCCTTGATTCCTAGGTCAGAACCCAACTTCAAAACTTGAAATGTCATAGTTTTCCCTCCTTTGTCCACAAAATCACATTCTAGATACCTTAACAGAAATCTTTACCTACAGATAAACCTCGGACTTTCTGAAATCAGTAGCTAGATTTCTATTAATTAATTGAATATAATAATAGAATAATGGAATCGTTCTGGTTTGAAAGACCCTCAAGATCATCAAATCCAACAAGGTCACAACTAAACCATATCCCCAAGAGCCATATCTAAATGTCTTTTTACCTCTTCCAGGGATGGTGACACTTCTACTTTCCTGGGAAGCCAGTGATTTGCTGAATCATGGCCAGAAAATTGTCATCTTTTAGAACTGATCCCTGATTAAAGAAACAGAATAATAGCTAGCATAAATCAGGCTTGGTCTGGTTATTGATCTTATTGGATTTTATTTTCTTACAATTTCAAGAGAATTTTTATTTTCTCACAATTCCAGGTGATGTATTTAGTTAGTTGGTTAGTTTAAATTTCTAGTTCTTGAGAGCTCGTTAAACTGCAGTTAGAAAGTGAATGGCTTACCGGTTCTCTATTTATTATTTTCAATATAGTAACTTCAAAAATAACTTTGTGATATTAAAGTGCACTTTATAAATTATGCCACACAGCTTCTATATTATAGAAAATGTGGAGAACATCAGGGTGCATATTTTTATTCCTCTGTATGCATAGATAAGAACTGACATTTCCTAAGGTAGTGCTTTGGCCAAGGCTACCACAATGTTAAATAAGGCCACAAATTAATAATTTATTACTCCAGATTAAAGCAAATAGTTCAGCATCCTAGATCAATCCATGATACTAAAACTCAGAATTGTCTTTCACTCAGTAAAGAAAAAAAAAAAAAAAAGGGATTTTTTTTTTGCTTTGCATGTATTGTTGCTTTTTCAAGGTTGATCACTATTTTCTTTTTAAAGTGAATGTTACACATGATACAGTAAACCTGTGTAAGTACAGTAAACATATAAAGTACAGTACATGATAGAGTGAAACAAATTATAATTTGTATTATGTTAGTTTGGGAAAACCTCATTATCATAAAGAGAAGGAAGGAGAAGAATAAGCTAAATACTCAATTTATTTGACAAGTGGGTTTTTTTATGGGCAAAACTGAGTAGAACTAAAGTTCTAAAGTAGAACTAAATGAAAATAAGAATCCCTTTCCTGAAGAAAATTCCATTATAATAGCACTTAAGTATTGTTATTAATTTTTGCCTGAAATATAATGACAAGGCAAAATACAGGAATTCTCAGCAAAGAAAATGTTCCATGTGAAGTGTTTTATTTTGTGGTGAGATATTTGATCTGAGCCAGTTCAGCATCAAACATCACCTGTGACTCTCTGCATAGCCTACTGGGAGCTGTGGTTCAAGAGTCTTTTGCTACAACTCTTGGCTATAACCTGTGCCACCTTTCTCTGCTGTGAGCTAGAAGACAGTTGATGTTTCCCACATTGAATTGCCTGCCTGCCTATATTGTTGCATATATCTCTATATAAGACAGTTTTAAACTGTATCATTATGTACTATCTAAATTAAAATAAGGTCTCCACAAATGTGTTCCCACAAATGAGAAAATGCTATTTATGTGATATCAGCTGAACAAGACTATCAGCTTTAGACTGCATTTTAATCTGTTTCATATTCACAAGCAAATTTTTTTCTGAAGATATTTGACAAAACCCTGAGTTGTCTGAGATATCACATTGCTCGATTCTTGTGACAGCTTATATGGTCTTTCAAATTCTGTGGTATAATTTTTTATCCACAAATTTGCAGTTAACACTTCAAAAGGCCAAGCAGTGACAACAATATATGTCACAATGTTATTGCCCATGTATTAATTACAATGACAAAAGGTGAACAGAGAATGAAAAAGAAGAAACTTTTTATTAACTGTTTAAAAAAGACCTGCTAAACGTCTTTGTTTCCTAATATTTTAAACCTTAATTTGAATTTGAGCCTAACTTTCCAATATTCCATACATAATATCCTCAAACTCTATCTAAATTAAGGTTCTACTATATCAGAGATGAATCCCAAAGAGTAAGAATTCAAGTATGAGAGCTAGGCGGCCTGAATCAAAGAATCATAGAATGGCCTAGGTTGGAAGGGACCTTAGAGATCATCTAATCCAACCTCCTTGTCATGAGCAGGGACACCTCTCAACTAGACCAGGCTACACAGTCTCTGTCCAACCTGGCCTTGAACACCTCCAGGGAGGGGGCAGCCACAACATCTCTGGGCAGTTTATTCCAAAGTCTTGTCACCCTTGAACTGAATAATTTCTTCCGAAAATCTAATCTAAATCTATTCTCCTTCAACTTAAACCCAATTCCCCTTGTCCTATCAGTCAAAATTGTAGAGAGACTTGAATTAATCTATTCTCCTTAGTGACAAGTGATAGAACAAGAGGAAATGGCCTGAAGTTGAATCACTGAAAGGGTTGTCAGGCATTGGAATGTCCTGCTCAGGGAGGTAGTGGAGTCACCATCCCTGAAATTGTTTAAGAGCCAAGTAGATATTGTGCTTAGGGACATGGTTTTGACAGGGCTAGGAATGAGGTTGGACTTGATGTTCTTGAAGGTCTCTTCAAGACTCTATGATTTTGTGTAAGACTAAAAAGCCCCACAATAGTCAAATACAGAAGCATGTTACAGTAATCCAGGTTACAGCAGCAATGAAAGACATCATAGAGGACAGAAAAGATCACAGACTAGGCAACACATATACACATACGTAATAGAAAGACTGATCTCACTGTGTATGTCACCTTCAAATATGTAAAACAGAACCAGTCCCAATATCCAGCCCTGATCAACATTAAGCCGCTGACCACAATTCTCCAAGTATGAACATCCATCCCATTCCTTATCCACCAATTGGTCCATCTCTCAAACCCATGTCTGCAGTTTAGAGACAAGAATGTAATTTAGGACAGTGTCAATTGCTTTACATAGTTTCAGGTAGATGCAGGTGGATGTTTTCCTTTTCTTCCTTTTTTTTTAAAAAAAAAACAAAACAAACAAACTCACAATTTTCTACTCGCATTTAGGGTGATTTGGACTTATATAATGACTATGTTTAGAAAACATGCCTTCTGTTCACCAGATCTACTCCAGAAAAATTTTCACCATTTAACTATGTGGAGGTATTCTGTATGGCAGCAACCGTTTGCTCTCATTCATCTATTCTTCTACTCTCATTATCTAAAACAATGTTGGACAAGCAGCATATTGTATGTCCACATTTCTGCAGCCATCCTCAGAGGTCTAGTCACCTCTTATAACTTGTTTTACAACCAGCAGACAACTTCCACATGGTATTTGAACTGTTACAAGCAAACACATGTCATTTGCTTAGTTTAAGAGTTAGAACACCAAAATATTTATTTGCCTGGTTTAAGGTATTTCACATAAACATCAGACTTGGCACTTAGTCTCCAGGGATCATGCCTACAAATTAGTTAAGAGAGGCCTTTAATTGGGATTTGGGTTATTGACATGAAATGTGGCCTTTGGTGCCAGTCCAGATTCTTACCATTTTGAAATATTCTGTCAAAAAAACCCAACAAAATTAACCAAAACAAAACCTGTATAGCCTGTGTGGAGACAGCTCTGGGATAGCATGAATAAACCTTTCATTCTAAAAGAAATTAGATTTTCTGGTTGAACCGGGACTTTCCTGTAAATATAACTCAAGTAAATATCCCTAAAGAACCTAGGAAAGAGAAGTGTTTAAGTTAAACTCTTGTATTCCTTTACCATGATTATAAATGACACATTTGTCAAACAATGTACTGCTTATTACTCAGCGATTTTGCAAAGCCAGCAATGATTCATAAACCAAGCTGCTACTAATATTCTGGAGGGTATAGACATGTTTTTGTATTAGTTTTATAGTTTTCTCTAGTTGAGGTAGATAAACCATTAGCTTCTATGTATACCAATATTATCACAGAATCACAGAATCACAGAATCATTATATTAAAGTTGCGAGTAATTTTATGGTCTACTTGGGCAATTAAACTGTGGTGCGAGTTTTGTTGACTCAATCTCTCTACTTCTATTTACTTACATAAGGTAATTTTGGTAGATCAAAACAAATATGAAAGAAAATGCCTCCGTATGAACATAAAAAACATTGAACTATATTTGTGCACTTAACCTTTAGTAAACCTCAGACGTATTTCAAAATGGCATCAGGCTAAATCTCTTAAAATTGGTCATCAATTTTCTCTTAATGTGTTTTTAAGTGGAAGAAGTGTTCTCTGCAATGTTTTTATTTAGGTTATTTTTAATGCAGAGGGGACAATATAAAATTTGCTTAAAATCTATTTTCATTATTTAAGTCAACATAAATTCTGGTACTTTTGTGTATTATCTTTATTGAGTTGGGGTCCTTTTGTGTGGTTTGTTTGTTTGTTTTTATTGGATCAGTCTGATATTAAGCAGTTTTTATCTGATCTACCACAGGGACTTTGAGAGTTCTATAATTTAGATTGTTCACATCCTCATTTTTTTCTGGTATAGACTGGATTATATATAACTGTATAGATATATATATATGCACTGTGTTTGTTGATGCATAGAAATCCCCCTTTCTGGCTCCTGACAAACAAGAGAAGAAAAGGAATCTTCTACTCTCTTGGCTAGAATTCATACAGCATACTGTGGCCACTCAGTTTCAGAAAGCAAAAATGTTTCATTTTTTCAGCAACAGGAAACAAGCATTTTGTTATTTGCTATTTCAGAAATATTTTTGAATGTTGTCTTTCACAAATGATTGTATATGTTCATTTTGAGTTCCAATGTAGAACAAAAAGATATTTTGATATATGAAATCTCTATAATATATCTAAAAAAATCATTATTGTGTAATTGTACATATATTAATGTTTAGATATAAGAGTTTGCTTGAGCAAGAAACTTTTTCTAAGCTTTCTACAAATATGTCATGATATTTGAGAAAAGAAAGGGCAGGTACCATCTAGTGGGGAATTTTCCATAAGTCCTGGCCCTCTCTTGCCTTGTGGCATGTTCATATAGCTCTGCCATCTGTTTTATTGTGAAGCACTTTTGCACAGATATAATGACATCCATAAAGGGAGTTGTTCCTTTATAACTATATAATTAGAAAAAATCACACTGCTAACCAATGTCATTATACTAATACACAATCAATGAATGGGCAGGGTCTACTGAAGCATGAGGTTGCATTTAGATGTGCTTTTTAGGCAGAGATGAGTTTAGGTAAGAGAAAGCATTCCTGTCTTGTTCTCACTGCTCTCTTACTTCCTTAGCAAAGAAAATAACATAGCAAATCTGCTAGAAAAAAAATCCACATGTGGCTACCCTCATCAAAATGGTAAAAGTGAAAACCCAGTCACACTGACTCTAATTGATAAGTGGTTTTTAGCAGTTTGACATAAGCAGGTTGGGAGCATCTACTCCAGCTAGTAATAAAGGTGAAAATTCTTAAAAATTATGCAGCTTCCTTCTATCTAGATAGATGAGGTCCCAGTAGCCATGGATCCTCAGTAACTGGGAATTAAAATAGCACTCAAGTATGGTATAAGTGGGAATTCTATTTCTTATGGACAACTGTCAAAACATTCCCTAAGAGGAACTACTTTATACTGAATTCTGCATTATTTTTAACTACTCCCATCACTGGAAAACTTAGAAAAGAAGCAGCTCTAGAAACTTTGTGGTGTTCTGTTTGAATTTTTTTCTATTATTAATCTTTTCTTTCCTGTTTCCTCCATTCTTGTTGTTCTTTTTCTTTATATATTCTCTTTGACAAACTGTAGCTCTTTTTTTCAGTGCATTTCCCACATGCAACAGGTGAGGCGGTTCAAAATCAGCCAAAATTTGCCTGCCCATCCATATTTAGATAAGACACTGAAGCAGTTGAAGCAGACACCTTCAGAAGGAAATATTTTGAAAGTATCCTCTTCTTAGATTGATAAATATGCCAACTATAGGAGTGTATAATGTTGTTGAAGAAACCCTGCTCTTAAATCCAACTCACAGTCCCTTGAAAGGGACTCACATTAAAAAAAATTTTAAAAAAATAATAAAAAACCCAACAAAACAAACTAACAAAAAAACCCTTCACAATTTCTAAACATACAGTAATTTTTAAACCTGGCTTCCCTTTGTAAATTTGTGGTTTCCTGATGCTTTGTATGTCATTGTAAAGATCTCATTAAAAGAAAAAAAGACATATATATATTTTAAACCCCCATACCTTTATATTCATTTCCTTATTACAGCATTCAAGCTCATTGTGGCACTGTGCCTAGTTTATATTACCAGGACTAGGTCTTTGCAAATGAAACTCTTTCAATTAGTGTTTCAGGAAGCAATTAAATTGTCTAAAATGTATTAATGAATACATTGAAATCTGGAAGAGTACCCTTTTTCTAATACTTTCATTATTAATGTACCATCTGTTTTGTTTTGTTCCCTCACTAGTGTACAGTTTCAGTAACCTCATGTCCACAGAAGATGGTAGTCTCAAAAAGCAAAGCCAACAAATCTAATCTGATAATCAGTCTTAATTATACAGTATACATTCCAAATAATTTTACAGATACAATAATCAAGGATGGGATTTCTCTCCATTTTTTGTTGGTTTTTTTGTTTTTTTTTCTAATGCTCCATGTAGGTCTCTGAAAAAAAAAATCTGGGTTTGATCTTTGTTTTCTTGCAACAATAAAGACAATTAAATTTTTGGCTTCATTATCTGAGGTTATTTCTACATCATGGAAAGAAGCTAACTTTTGCCCAAAAACATGTATAATACTAAGGCATAAGGGCAGCAAAGCTTTCATTACAGAAAAGACTACAGGTATCAGACGCATTTGGGATATTATTTGTGCAGAGTACTTGAAAGAATTTGAGCTAATCAAGATAGTGCCATGTGCATCACCATCTGTAGAGACCATCCATAAAATATCCTGAGGTGATAACTTAAAAAGGCATATGAAAAATACTAATTTATGCAGCCTGCCAGAAGTATTTCATTCTGTTTTAAGGGTAGGAATCATCTCATTTGACCTCAAACCAAGCTAAAGCATCCAATTGTTTCAAAACTGCTCCAAATGGGACAGACTGCTCAATTTCACACTTGTGGTTCTTTCATGGGGTGAAGCAAGGTGCAGGGTGAGATGCCACACTGTCTGCCAATGTAATGAGGGGCAGAGCAGTCATAACCCTTTCACCTGAGTATTGAACAGGTAATTTTTAAGGATCAACAGCAACTTTAATGTTTCCAGTCCTTCAGTCACTGATCCTGAATATGAGTTTAGTTATAGTCTCATCTTTCATGGTTGTATTAGGAACACAAATGTTTATAGAACTAGAAGATTGCGAAACCTCCTCATAAATTTCTGTGGGCCCTCCGGCAGTTTCTACAAACAGCATCTGTTGTTTAGGATGAAGGCTGATTTAAAAAAAAAAAAAAAAAGATGAGGCCAGTTGATGGCAAAGAGATTGTGGTGGGATTTCTTTAGAAAGAGCTAGACCTTTAGAAAGGAAAGAGCCAAAATATGTACAGCTTCAGAGAACTAACTTCAATGTGCATTTCAAACTCAAGCTTTCAGAAAGGCCAGAGGTGATGTGCATCAGGAAGGACTGATCTGGAAGGGTATCATTTTGTTTTGATTGGTACCTCTGGTTGCTAGAATGAAAAGGTTTACCACTTTTATGTGCTTACATTATTTCTAGGGCCCAAATTTGAACTTTTAGTTCCTATTTTGTTAGATTTCCGTGCAAATAGTGACTACTCCCAAGGCTGTGTAATGTTAGACTGGGAAAGGGATTTGTACACTGCAAATTTTTTTTCAGATATGCAACAGTTTACTGTATTTTACTGAGTAGATAAAAGTAGCAGATAAAAATAAAGTAGTAGATAAAGATTTTACTGACAGATAAAAGTCAATCCTCCTTCCAAATTAAAAAAAAAAACCCAAAACTTACAGACCATGTGTGAGTGAATGAAAGGAGTCCACCATCAATGTGAGGATTTTTTATATTGTAGATGTGTGACTAAAACAGTAAAGACATCTACAGAGTACAAACCCAAGGTCCTCACGTTCTGCAGACTGCATTGTACTTTTTGCCACCTGTTAACTTAAAAATTAGCTTGGATGTATTCACCTGAGCTGCATTTAGGTCCAAGACTTCTGAGAAACCTCTGCTTTGTAAATCTGTAGGAACTTGAAGAAAAAAAAAGTTACATTTGTGTTCACTTTAAGGAGGCTTTTTATTACCAGAGCAGTGTGAAGGGATCTAGTATAAAGGAGATTTAGTCCTTAAATTTTAAACATTATATAAAAATTTAAATTAGTCTCTATTTTTTCAGATTGTTGTCATTATGGAAAGGTCAGAGATGATGAATTGTTTGTTGCTTCTGCAGATATAATGTACTGTACAGTTCTATTATTTGCTGTTGAAGAAAACATGATTTATTGGGTAGTGTCAAAAAATATTTGCTCCAGGCCTGCAGTATATGAAATATATAGCCTGTATTCAGCCATGCTGCTTAAGGGAACTACTGTACAATCCTCTGAGGCTAAAAATGAGATCTTTCTACTAGTCTAAATCATTATTTAGTAATTCAGCAGGAACACTGTGTCTTCAAAATAGTTTTTAGAGCTACATAGCAAATGATCTAATTAAGAAAAAATAAATCTAAAAAAAAAACAACATCAAAACAAAAAAAATGCACTAAATGGCATTTCAAATGCTACTGACATTTCTAGTTGTTTGAGGATGCATTCTGTATGTTCCAACCACAGTCATGTGAAGGGAGCCACAGTTAGAAAGTCAACAAAAAGCAGTGGCTGATAATAACACAAAGATGTAAGTTTAAACACTAACTTGTATTAAAAAAGCTATGTCAGAACAGTTTGCTCATCTTATTCAAACATTTTTTTTACTACTTTCAAATCAGAATTAAAAAGCAGAAATAAACATGTAAAAACCTAAAATGTGAGATAACAATATAGTTTAACTGGAAACCATTTTTTTCATTTCTCCTAACTTCAAAACTACTGCATGTAACTAAAAGTTAAAATTCAGAAGGTGCATTTAAATGAAAACATTGGAGATACTGGAAGAATGTGCACAATTTTGTAAAATAAATTAAATCTAAATACTTTTTTCAAATGTACTCAGTTTCAGGAAACTGGCCCTCTCTAGAAAGTGAGAGTTGGAAAACATTTTCAACCTACTTCAGGTATGTATTCTGATCTGTAAGTCTAACATTTCATTTTATATTAACAATGTTACAGCAATGCCTGAGCAATGGGCATTTTGAAAAATAATATCTTAGTCCAGCCTGTGCCATGAGACCTTCTTCGAGCAATGAGACATGCAGCCATTTTGAAAATGGGCCATTTTTCATTACACTTTCTGAAACAGGTTTAATTCTTCAGACTGCTGCTGAATTCACCTTCATGCATGAAATATAAGAGTTACAATTAGCTCAACACAGTTATTTTCAAAGAGTATCTAATGCGTCGTATCTGCTCAACAGAGGAGTCTCAAAAGAGTGTGGGGAGATGGTGAGAAAATAAATATAAGGAATACAAGAAGCTGGGAAAACTGTCATGTGCACAAACATATACTGAGAAAGGCAGAGACATCTTTCCTAGGGTGTCTTTCAAGAATTATGACATTAAATTCTAAATTGCTTTACAGAAATGTGGCAAATTCATCTCAGCTTGTAGCTCTGTTAATACCAGTGGAGTTACAGTGGGAGTGAATTTGTTCCAATGAGAGCATCACAAGGAGTGCACTACTGTTAGACTTCTACATTGGCTATTAACTTGCTTTGCTTTCAGTGTTGAAGAGTATAGCTGAAGCTTCATGTGTCTATTTTTAAACTATGTAAAGTATTTGCCTCATGGATCAAAGATATATGAAGCCAAACATACCATAGCACAGGCTGGTGGAAAAATGGGCTAGACTGAAATAAATTTCTTTGAAATATTATAGAGACCCAGCATGAAACCCAGTTAAAGTTGTATAGCTTTCCATTTGAAAGGTCATGTTCAGAATTGGCTTATAACTTTGTGAGAGGGTTACTTTTAAAGATGAAATTGTTCATAGTTATTCTCAGTCAGATGTTGGGGTTTTTTTTCTAATAATGAGAAAAAAAGGGGAAACTCTTTTAAATTTTTACTTTTGATTAATTGCCTTCAGTGCATATGAGAGCAGGGACTGAACAACTGGTGTGCATCAGTATTAAGGTGAAAATTCTGGTGCAAACAAATGAAAACTAGTCTCCCTGAGTGCAGAGGATGACTTGGGGAGCAGTAAAGAGATTAGACACTGTACTGGGACTGGATAAGGGGATAAAGGTGGCTAAACTTGTGAAATTATTTTAATTTTTGTTTCTTTTTGCAAGAAGTTCCATTTGCATCCCATTTTCATTCTCTCCACTATGGGTTTTTACTCTTGGAGGTACTCTAAGCAGTAGTCTGTGGTGTTCAGTGAGAACAAAAAGTAGCTCCCAGATGAATGGGACAAAAGGCCCACCTGTGCTCTCTGTCTGCTCTCAGTATCAGACCTGAACAAAAATAATCCCTCAGGTCTATGCACAGAAAGGGCTCATCTCAATCATGTCTGGTTAGTTCTTTTTCTGATATGCCAGTTGTAAAGGTTGGAAAGAGCCCTGGGTGAGTGTGCTGAGCTAACTCACAAGCTAGCAACTACCCTGACATCTACTCTCCCTAAAGACATGGTGGGCTTCCACTCTGGGCTCTAGATTAGGCATGTGGTAAAAAAGCACATAGCTAGTGAAGTTCACACAGCCTGTTCTAGATCCTGAGATGCCATTCATTCAGGGGTGCATACAGTCAAAAATGAATTAAAGGACTATAACCCCTTAGGTCCATGTAGGTTATCTGATGGATAGTTTCTAGGAAACAAGCTCAGCCAAGACAGTCATAAATGAAGATTAGAATCTCTGCCATAATTTGTGATGGAAGTATTTTATCAGCAGCTGTTGGATGACCTCTGTCACAAATTGAACAAGGAGAACACTTCTGTATTACATATTGTCCTGGCCCTCTGTAATCCCAGAGAAACTTTGTTCTCCTTCCCCTCATGTCCTCCTCCTTCTGTAACCGTGGAGACAGACGTGAACCTTTGCTGTTCCCACAGCTGCCCTCTGGTTTCTCATGCTGCTCCTGCAACAGCTGGAAATACAAGTGGCTTTTGTCCTGGCAGAGGAACTGAAGACAGGCTCCATCAATGAACCACATGCCTCTTTCATGGTTTTATCCTTGATGAAACCAACCCATCTTGTTCCAATATCAGTGCAGGCACAGTCTTAGGCTAACCCTTCTCCTCCTTCTGTTTAGCTTTGTCCTGAATTAGCCGAAAATGGAGCCCTACTTTTCTGCTCCAGCAAGCTGAGGAGACAGAAAAAAACCTCCATAGGTGGCTCCCCAGTGTTGCCCATTTCCCAGCACCAAAGAATCCTACACCTCTCCTTGCTGTAGTCGTTTTGTGTGGAGTAAGGTGCAGCGGTAAACAAAGAATAAACTTTGTATGTTCAAACACTTTAATAACCAACCAGTCAATACTACCTTATTCTTCATTAGAAACTGAGAAAATGCCTGTTACCTTTTGAGACCAGACTACTGCAGGTGGGTGAGTTTGTTTGTTTAGTATATAAGAAGCTATCGATCAGAATATTTATTCAAAAGTTAGAATGCTTTCTTGTGAACGGTTGTAGAGGTTTGTGATTATACTGGGCTAATCTAAAGCAAAAATTATTAAAGCCAGGTCAATAGTATGGATTGCTCCCTTCTTTAACATCTTGCTCAAAGAAATACAAATTAATTTCTTTATATCCATTTATAATATAGATTTCTACATCCATTTCTAATATACTAATGTTTATTCTTGTAGGAATTCAACTGTCAGGTCTTTCCTTATCACATTTACTGTCATTACATATATTTAATAATTTTGATACATCATTCAGTGTATATGCTTTAAAATAGCTTAATAAAATCAGCTTTTAAAGCTCTTGTAAAGCTTAAAAAAATATTCAGAAAGTAAATATACTGCAGGTTCTTGACTGAGCTTGGGAAATAAACTTTTATATTTCCCAGCAGTATATACATCTCCTTTTGCTATATATCAAAAAAACAGATTTCCTCCCTACATCGTTCTGTTTTCCTACGGATGCATGTTTGTCTGCATTAGACCTTCACACACTGTAAATCATACCCTACTTAAATACTGTGTTTGTGAGTACAAACAGGAGCCCCATACTTCCTTTTTTGAAGCAAAGTCATTTGTACTTTGGTTACCAGCACTTAATGTATGCAATTTCTGTTTGAATAAGCCTATTGCAGCTTGCTTTTACATTATTGCTCAATTATAATGCACTCCAAATGCATTATGAAAACTCTGAAGGTACAGAAAATGAAAGCTCATTTGCAAGGAGAACATATACAAAAGGTCACATTTGATACTTAGATATGATTGATGCTTTCCTGCATCCCAACTACTCCTCTTCTGAGTCATGGTGCTGTATTGATAAGCACACTTATCTTTCTCTATAGTAAAAATGTGCTGCTTTCTAGAATCAGTCAAGTACTACAAAAACTAGTGGGGTCTCCCCAGAGGCATGTCTAGTTCTTCATATTTGTGTTTTTCAGCTGTCTCACACAAGCACAGCATCTACATTCAGGCACATTCATCACTTCAGCATTAGGAGGCTTATCACTTGCTGTCATAAGGTGATCCACTGACAGATGCTCTGGCATTTTCATCACCCTCGACACTGTTTCCATTATATCTTGTATAGGTTCTTTGAAGGGACATGACAAGCACACATGGAGACAAATTCTTTGAAATACTTAGTAAACCCCAGTCTTCCTTTTCAGGGAATATTGGATATTTCTAGCTTGTTTGAAAAGGAGTTTTGCTTTCTGAGGAATTTTGGGTTTATTTTGGGAGAAGATAGATTGTGGTGGTGGTGGTGGAGGTGAAGTTTCTTATCCATAGGAAAAGAATAATTTCCATCCTTTTAGAGTATTTTAATTCTGTGCACTATGTTTATTACAACTCACCAATCTCAAGGCCCTTTAAAACATAACACAATACATTTCACACATGCATTCCTTTGTCATGTAATGAAACCAAGTCACATTGAGCTGAAGGATGGCATGTCCAAGGTCCTACCATTAATTGGAAAGTGTCTTTCAGCAGATCCATAGCACCTCACATTACATCCCTAATAAATATATGTGCTTGTTCTTTTTTTTCCCAGAGCACTGGCAGGCAGTCTGCTATGCTCTGTAGGTGGAAACTTTGGGAAACAATGATGTTACTTTAGAAATTATACTCCTTCCTTTCCCTTTTGTAATGACCTTTCTTATTCCAAGCTAGCATAAGAAAAAAAAAATTACTTGTGTTATGTGCCTTTTTTTGATAACTTGAACAATTTACAGTATCTCCATTATTTTCCTCTTCATAAAAAAAAAATATCTATTGTATTTTCTCTCTTAACCACAGGGCTGAAGGCTCAATATCTCAGCACCTCACAAACCTCCTGTTTACCACATCCATGAGGTAGTGAAGTTCCATTTGTAGATGGTATTGCATGATTTCTTCCAAGGCTGGAAGACTTTACAAATTTTTGGAAATTCTACTGTGTACATTATAATGTAGAGATCCTTCCTTTGTATACAAAAATAACAGCAATTATGTCTAGAGAAACAGTCAATGAAAATAAGAATACAAGATAATACTGTGCATATGTTTCTGTAGGAGCAAGTCTTCTACCTTGTTTGCTCATAAACCATCATAACCATCCCACAACATACACTGCGTTGAAAGGGACATTTTTTTTTTATGCTAGTGTATTGCTGTTGCCTCTCAGTGTGAGGTTGTTTGGTGAATGCAATCTTCAGGAAATATAGGATAGCAATGTTACCACTTGCGTGCTTAGCTACCATATGAAAAAAGTGCAGAGAGAACAATGTTCACAAGCTGTGAACAGGAAGGCAGCTATCTGGGTGTAAGTGAAAACCACGTCTTTCCTAATTAGGTCTGAACTGAGTGGTATGGAAAGGTCCTGAAACTACTTCTGTGCTTGCAGTTGGTCACTGACAGTGTGTATGGGAGGTCTAGCAGAATTTTTAGTTCAGTCTGGGATATATGACAGCATTTTTCTATTAAAAAAATAATAACGTGGGTAATTGTTTTAACATACACCGTGTGTATAAAGGTATTTTTATTTGATGTTTTGTGTTGGGGGTTGTTATTTGTTTTAAGTTGGCTTTGTCTTTTTAAGTTGTCATACTGTTCCTGTCCACTATTTTGAAAGGCTCTGGAAATAAACATTTCCACACAATTCATGGAGATCATAACCAACTGTTTTGTATGTTCTTCTCAAAGACTCCACAGGATAGGCAAGAACCAAACTTCTGAAATTTAGATTTATCACCGAGATGCCTGATCAATAGATCTTTGATCTCAGTAGGACTCTTCCACTGGGAGTTGGACTAGGTGTAGATTTATTTATAAAAAAAGCAGCCTGCTTGTGGCTGTTGCCAGATGACTTTCTGGGAGCTGCACATTTGTAGGCATTAGTTTATAGTCTAGCTAACTCAACAGATTTATTTTTTTTCCCCATGCCTATTTCAATCAATCTAGGCATAAAACCAAGATATTGGATTATATAGTAATTTCTAACTGTACTCTGTTTTTCTAGTACACTTTCTGGACTTATTGTGTTCATTCATTTGTTTGGTTTTATATAGTTCTGTTCCAACATTTGAATTGAACCAGCAAGGTAAAACTAGTAAAAAGACTGTTTTATGAGTAAGAATGATCACCTGAAAAAAACCCACACTAAATATTCCAGGTAAAATAAATTCACTCTTTTTAATTATAAACTCTATGGTAGGCTTTTTTTTTTTTTTTCAAATTCACCACAAGGAGAAGCTTGTTCATGAATGTGATTATTACTGTTGTTTTCTGCACTTAGGTAAAAATGTAAATTCCAGTCTTTCATGCAACCAATTTATACAATTCTAGTGAGCAGTGATATAAATAACAGCACTGATATCTTCAAGCATCAATTTAGGTTTTCTAGACTTGACAGGTCCTAGTAATTGAAGAATGTGTGATTGACTTAGCAATGCCTGTGCTACTGTATGTTGCTGTAGAAAGAAGTTTGTTCTGTGTCTGTGATGAGGGTCAGGGGACTTTAATGCAAAAGAAGAACAAAAAAGGTTTTAATTTATTAAAAATCTCAAATGTCAGAACCACAGAGACTTTAATCATTGCTCTTTTTAAGGTCCATCTATTATTATTGATATTTCTTCGCATATTTCCTAAAATCTGAAATGAAATAAAGAGATAATTGTCTTTCTACTGATAGCTGCCTCTCTATCCATTCATCGATAACTGATGGGTATTCTTGGATCTTCAGTGCTCCATGAGACCTGAAAAGTTTACACAACACATGGATATCTACTATTATGACTGTGCATCCCTGGAGAAATTTTTCTGTAAACACTTGCAATTGGCTACGCAGCTGTGGTCCAGAGTGTTTGTCACAAAGCAGCATTTGAAGGACTCGTTTGACTTTATGTCTAATTTGTGCATGTTTTTATCAGAAGGAGAGGGTTTCACATGAGCACAGGAGCAAAATAAGACATAAATTAGGACAGCGACTTCTGCTAATATTCCAAAATTCACCTTACTCTTCCATTTTTTCCTGATACCTCATCTCTCCCGGATGCGGCAAGAATGAAGCTCTGACTATGTCTGTCAGCAATAGATTCTTAAAACCCTGTTAAATGCTCTCAAAAAAGGAAAGTTTTAGTGCTTATAACTGACAGAGCAGGGGAGGAGAGCCATGTGACCTCTTTCTGTCTGTTGTTCCTTAGATACTAATTTCAGTCTACTGACTGATTGGCAAGCTACAAAACTCTCAACAAGAGACTTATAGTTGTGGGATATGAGACAAGGTTGTTTAATAGTATCTAGGTCAAAAAATCCATTCCTTCAAAGCTGTTAGAGTGTTTAATTTTCAATATTAATTTCAATCCTTTCTATTGGTTTAGGTTTTCAGGAAAAGATTACATAATTAAATACAAAAAGTAATGATACTTTGGACTGAAGGCTAAAGAATAAATCAGAGGGCTTGGACTAGATGATCTCCAGAGGTCCCTTCCAACCCCTACCATCCTATGATTCTGTCTTACAGTCCCATCACATTCTGTAAAAAAAGTCATAGTAAAGAATAGTCACAACCTCATAGTGTTACAATTCATAGTAAAGAATATCCCTACCAATGGATTGAAGGTTTACTTCACATTTTACCTCATGTTTTGTATTTTCAGAGCACAATACATGCTTACAGTTCTTTTTCTTTCTTTTTATCTTTTTTTTTTTGTGTGTGTGTGTGTTGTTTTTGTTGTTGGTGGTTTTTCAGTTTTTTATGAAACTATTTAATAGGCCACTCAACAAATCTCTTCATACATCCAGTATCTGACATTTGTCTCAACAGTGTAAGAAGATGAACTGGAGACAGTAAGAGAGAGAGGGGAGCACTTTTTCATAAGATTTTGTGGACTTATTTTTAATTTTGTAGGATGGCCGTCTACCATGCCAACAGATGCTTTAGAGATGAGTATAATAATAAAAATTAAAAAATCACTGCTAATATAATTCAGCTATATCTCATTATTGTGAGCGCTAAAAAGAAGGGGCTAACAAAATGCTGAATTATCTTGATTTATGACTGTTCTTATTTAACAGAACTTGCCTTTGAGAAAGTATTTAGGCAGAGTTAAATTTACCTAAAAGAAGAAATAACTTGAAGAGATAAAGCAGTTGTTTTCAGTGTGTGTCTTTCTGCTAAAGTTTTAGAGTGATTACAGTAATTGGCACTGTTAAGAGGAGAATGAGATGCCAGCTGTTGGAGAGGGGGATAATGGAAAAAGCTTTGTAAAAAAAGTTTGCAAGATCAAGCCTTTTGGAGGATAAATTATAATTCACATGAAAAGAGTCTCCAGTACATTTGGCTGAACTAAAGATATAACGAGATGACTGGTGTTTTGTTTTGTTTTGTTTTGTTTTCATTTGTAATACATCTTAACTTGCAGGAAAAACAAACTTCTTGTTCAGCAAAACAAGAGCACCACCAGGGACACTGCAAGAAGTGAACACTGAATGTGATGTGTTTGCCCATCCTGGAGATGAACATGCAAATACCCATTCTCACAGCAGCCAGAGGGATAACACGGATGCCCTTATGTGGCTGCTTTTCTGTCAGCACAGGACAAGACTAAATCAGGAAGCTCTAACTGAGTGTAAACACTTTTCTCACATTTTCTGTGCCTTACCACTGTGAACGTGAGTGCTGTATGTCATCCCTTAAGATTTCTAAAGGCATCATGATTGTGGCAGTCCATATTTCTTGCTTTTTCTGTGTTGGCAGTGTGTGCTGCCACAAAGCCAAATAAAGAGGATGGGGTGGGGGGGGGTAGGGTGAGGAAAACCAAGGAACAGTGGTAAGAGGGAAGAAGCAGTTTATATAGCAAATAAAAAGCTAAATAAACACTGCAGACACAATATATCTTCCCGTGGTATTGCTCATATTCCCAACATACCCAAGGGTGATACAGGGGTTGCTGAAGGATGAAGAGAAGTCCATTGGTTATTCTTTCCACAGTATCTCTTGGGAACAAACTGGTCTGATACTTTGCCTCTTTCACTTATCTCAGTTGTGACAGCATTCTCTGTCTAAGAGCTGAAGACTAAAATGTTACAGACAGCCCTACTGTGGCTACTGTAGAAACACTGATGAAAATATCAGGTCCAGACACATCTTGAAATGCTGAAGGTGAAATAAGTCCCCTCTCTGACAATATCTTTATTTCTGAAAATACAGTAAGGGACTCAGACCAATTCTTTATGGACTACACTTTGTACAAGTATGACCATCCTAAATATTTAGAATACTTATAAGTCACACTTTGAATTAAAACCTTTTTTTGATAACCAGTCAGTGGTGAGGGTGTATTAGTTTTTAAAGAAAAAAAAAAAAAGAGGATAATATATCAAGACATAAATGAATGTACTTTGTTGGTGTTACATTTCTATTTCAAATACTTGGCAGGATCACCTAACAACACTTCAAATGCCCTCAGTTACATGAAAGTCCAGATAAGCCTGGCAAATATCCTGTATAGTCAACAGGAAACAATTGCCTTCTTGGAGTGTGCTAGAAGACACCATAGGTCATTGAAAATGGTTGTAGTTGCCCATGTGTGGCCAAGTAAATCCAATTCATGTTGCCTTATTTAAGCCAAAGTAAACCTCTTTTTAAGCTCCACTGACTAAAAATAATGGAATATATAAATACATGTACCAAACCAGTACCAAACCCTACACCTCTGATGGTAATTACATCACCGTCACTGTTGCTGTGGAGTTGGCACAGGGAGTGTCCCAGACTGGGCCCCAGAGCAGATAGGAGCTATGTTCAGGAGCGGGATTCTGGCACGGGGTTCAGGAACACACCAATCTGGATTGAAAGCAGTAAGAACAGTGTCCTCCTTGGTGCTCTGAGGGGAAGAACCCCTCAAGAGAGGAAAAATACCAACAAGCAACACCCCTAGCCAAGAGCCTAGCTGAGCCTAGCCAGGCCTAGCCTGGCCCAGCCAACCCCTAGACCCTCCAGATCCTGGAGCTTTCTATACTGGATATGACGTATATGGGATGGAACACCTTGCTGGTCAGTTTGGGATCACCTGTCCTGTCTGGTCCTCCCTGCAGGTGGAGTCTTCTACTTTCTGCACCCCTCCGTGTGATACACAAGGTCTAGCAGTGGTCTTACTTTGCATTCCAGTCCATGGTAGTATCTCTAAACATAAGGTGTTATCACTGCTATAAGCAGGCACTGTCTGCAAAATATGCTTCTAACTTCAGAAAGTGCAGTTAGTTAGAAAACCTGAGCTGAAAAGTAAAATCACTGAACAAAATTTGTTTGGTTCTCACTTAAACCAGGACATGTCCACAGCTCTTCCCTCATCCACTAGGTGAGTCACCTTGTTGTAGAAGGTTAGTAAGGCAGGATCTGCCTTTTGTAAAGCCATGCTGACTGGAACTGATCACCTGGTTGTCTTGTATGTGCCATGTGATGGCAGTCAAGATGACCTGCTCCATAACATTCCCTGAAACCAAGGTCAGACTGGAAGGTCTGTAGGTCTCAAGATCATCCCTTTGGCCCTTCTTGTAGATGGGCATCACATTTGCTAGCTTCCAGTCAACTGGGATCTCCCTGGTTATCTAGGAACGTTGATAAATAATGGAGAGTGGCTTGGTGAGCAATTCTGCCATCTCCCTTAGTATATTGCGTGGATCCCATTTGTTTCCCTACACTTATGCATATCTACGTGCCACAGTAGGTCAGTGATAATTTCCTCCCAGATTATGGGGACTGCATTCTGCTTGCCATCGCCATCTTCCAATTCAGGGAGCTGGACCCTTAGTATGCTGACAAAAACTGTACCATCTTGTTTTTCATTACACAGGGACATCTAGTTCCTGTGCCTTGACACTTTCCCTCTTGAGGAATGTCCAGCCTTCTTGGACTCTTTTGTCCTTGAGGGCTAGCTCCCAAGGGACACCATCAACCAATCTCCTAAACATATCAAAGTCCATGTTCTGGAAGTCTATTCAACTCCTTCCTTACTTCCATAAGAAATAAAAACTCCACAATCTCATGGTCAGTTTGCCTAAGTCAGACACCAGTCTTCACATGTCCCACTAGTCCTTCTCTGTTCACAAAAAGTAGGTCTAGTAGAGAGCCTTCCCTAGTTGTCTCAGTCACCAGATGTGTTAGGAAATTATCTTCCACACACTCCAAGAATCTCCAGGACTCCTTCCTGTCTGTTGTACTGTATTTCCACCAGACATATGGTAAATTGTCTGTTCCACATGAACAAGGGCTAGCAATTCTGAGACCTTACCCAGCCATCTGTAGAACACTTCATCCCACTATGTTTCCATAGGGGCAATTACATCATAGTTTTCCTGATGGATGATAGCTTCAATCTCTTCCTGCTTATTGCCCATGCTACATACATTGGCATAGATGTATTTTAGTTGATGCACCTTTTTGCATGGAAAAGGATCTAGTCTCTACTTGATCATTCTCAGGCACTACAGTGAGTCCTGACTCATCAATAATCCTTGTGTCTTCCCTATCACATGGTCCACTGTCCTCTACTATCCCTGAGATAGCAGTGGAGCTGGCATACTGTCCCACAGCCATCCCAGGCTTGTCTCCAGTGCACCTGTTTTTCCCCCTTTCGCCCTCTGAATGTAGTGTAAAGGTCTTTCAATGATCCCTGCCAACTTCTGTGATAAAATCCTTCTCCCCCTTTGGGATAGATATACCGTATCTGCCATCAGCAGGTCAGACAACATGTAGGTTGACCCATGGTCAAAAAAATAACAAAGTCCTGCTGGTGGCACCAGTCTCTAAGCCAAGAATTAATCTGCACATTCTTGGTAAGTCTTAAGCAGAGAAGAAATATTTTCTTAATTTCCCTATATCACAACCAGAACAAGACATTTGATCCACATTTGATGCATAGTGGACGGAGCATGCAATGTTTTCTTATTCTATCATTTGTAGATATTTTCCATTTTAAACTATTCATCCTTACCAGTATGGAGTTTTATATTATTTCTTAAATATCTGTGAAAAGATTTCAGTCAGGATATTTTCCATTATACTAAATGCTAGATAAAGGTAATGGTTGCTATCCCCAAAGAGCTTACAATTCTCTAATCATGCATATTTTCTGCACAGACCAAATTATCGACAGGACTCCTGACATTGCCTATTAATAAGGTTTCTCAACAATTTATCTCTAAATATTCTGTTTACAGTGGATGAAAACTTTACCAAAATTTAACCAGTTTGAGTTAAATACATGCATGCTCTGGGAAGTTTAAGCCAAGAATTGATACAAACAAAAAATGCTGTCACCTTGTATAATTTTTTTAATTTTTTTTTTTAACATTCTTGTAGTCTACTGTTTTTATTCAGCATTTATTGTTTTTTTGCAGTGATTGGGATAGCAGCACTGTCACCATAAGAGAAATCCACAAGTCACAAACCAGCTTGGGGGGATAAATACACATGTTCACTCCAGACTTAATGAAGCTTCCCTACAAATAAGTCTGATGGCTCTGAACATTTTCGAGTGGGGAGGGAATTTGTGGAAATTATGGCAATTTTCCCTCTAAAGTCAGCCAGAGAAAATGGCTGCAGGGTTATTGTCTCTTATAAGTTTTCAATGATTCCGTACAAACTAGAAAACACAAAGGACAGCAGCTGGACCAGAGTAAAAGTGCTGTAATGCAGAGAGCAGACTGAGATAAAGAATCAGTCTAGGGATGCTATAATTAGAGGATTTGGCCTTTGTAAGAGGATGACAGATATAGCAACAGTGGAGTTAACATACAGGAGTGGAAAAGGAAAATATGATATAAAAGTAAAAGAAAGGAGAGAGATTGAAATAAGAATTGGGGGTTGGAGGGTGTGGGGGGGGAATTGGAATGAAACTGGCCAGACAATGACACTGGGAAAATGGGATAGATTTTATTTTTTTTTTACAAGATCTATCACTTGAAAGTTAGGAATACTGTAATTTAGGTTAAGGACATAGAAAGATGCTGTGAGATGCAAAATTTCTTGAAAAAAATAATTATCAGGGCTTTTTACTGACTAAAAAAACCCTTATTTAATGCTGCATCTCACTGTTTATAGAATAAGAATAGTACCATCTCTTCTCCCATAGGAATATCAAGCAGAATAGTTAACATTTTGAGTGCTCAGATACTACAGAGGCATGTGTAGAAGATAAATGAGGAAATTGATCATTCTGTCCCTAGAGAGCAGATTTCATGTTCCAAATTTATTTCATTGGATCCAGAACCCTGATGCTTCTGAAAACCTCTCTTGAAGCCTGGTGGTATCTTTAGGAGTATAAATACCATGTAATTTTCTAGCTAGATTTGTATCTTCTTCAGTGGCAACGCCTAAACTCATATGTGAGTTCCTTTGGAAAGGAAACCAGTTACTACACCTCAGCACACTAAGTGAAGTGGATAGTGGGGACAAAGACTCATGAGAATATACAAAGGTACCAAAAAGGCAATATAAACTCACCCTCAGTACCTCAAATAAGGAGGACCTTGCAGTTTCTCATGCTGCTGTGGTGATAAGCATAGCCAGAGGTACCTAAATATAAAGTCTTGTGAGCAAGCTAAACATTTTAGGGAGTTGTAACATAATGTGATGCTAGCATCACTGAATAAGAAATTAACAGTCTGAGAACAGAGACAAAGCTTCATATTTCATCTGCTAATGCAGGTTCTTTTTCCACAGTCATTACCACAGCTGACTGACACACAGAGGATTTTATCATCAGTTCTTTGTGAATAATTTTCATCCTCAGTCTCCAGTTTGCTGTATAATTATTTTGTTTTTAAAAAAATGACAATTATTAATGAAAGTTCTGTTAAAAAAAAAATAAATCAATACCTCACTGTAATAGAAATAAAGAGCTAGCATGATGGCATTATCTATTCAGAGAATTCTGGAAGTTGGATAATGTGCAACAGTTAATAAACAAAAAAACCCCAACAGATACGGAAGACACCAAGAAGGGTTTGGAGAAATTTACCAACAAACACAGATGTAACAGTGTAGTATATAAATAATAAATGCAAACAAAAAAATACATTTAAGAATTTAGCAATTTCCTCATAGATAATTAATGGAAAGAGGGAGGAATTATTCCTATTTTCCATTTTCTGGTGAAAAAAAAAAAATAATACCGAGCACAGCTGAATTCATGTCACATTCTTATTTTGGCATAGATTGTGACATCTAGTGCCAGAAGAGATCAACAGGCCATCTAATCTAATCTCCAGTCTACCACATGCCATCTAACTCCTCCAGTTACCCTTGTATTGTGCTCACAAACTTGCTTTCAGCAAATCATAATTTCAGGAAAGGTATCTTGTCTTAATTCAAAGATTTCAAGGAACATAGTCTCAATCAATTCCCTTAGTATTTTTCCCTTTTAGTTAATCAAGAGAAGTTTACAATCTAATGTTTAAATTGAAATTGCTATTAATTTGCTTCCACTTCTTCATTCATCTTCTATTTTTCAGCTATTTTGAAGTGCATGATACTTTCTATCTACTGAAAATATTTCTTCACTTATTCTGATAAACTAAACAGATTGAAAATACTTTTTCTTTTGCATTTTCTGTAATTGAAAAAATTAGCTTTGTTTCTGCAATCTCTGCAATACCCCTTTAAAAATAGAACAGAGGGCAGGAATCAGCTCCAGATTAAATTATGTGACGACTCATTTTCTGAAATATCTAACACTAGTGATACCTACAGGCATCTAATAAATAACACAGTGTAGGTTGAGGACTTCCAAAAGATGCATAACTCTTCTGTCAGGAAACTAGAGTCCAGGTACTGTTTATGCAAAGGACTTATGACATAAATACCAGACTTTGTCACCTTAACTGCATAATATCACATGCACACATAAAATACATGTGCACATGTATTTCACGTGTGTTTAAACTTCAAGATTCAAAACAATCTGGAGAATGCAGTCATCAGTACTTTGAAAGTCAGCTAACAGAAAATAGGTGAGATGAATCACGCTTGACTGTACTGAATAGAATCTCAAATGTAGCTCACACATACAGACATTTGTGCTACTCAAGATATTCTATGGTCTCCTCCTTGGCCTTCAGCTGCCATAACAGGCATGCAAGAGGTCATAATCATTCTGTATCAGCTGTGTGTGGATGTCTTGGAAACCCTAATACATTTCAAGTAGTACAAGGCAAATATGTTTCATACAGATGAAGTCCTTTCATTCAGAGTACAAAAACAGAACTATATTCCAGTCCTGGTAATGTTTGTACTGCATACATTCTTGAGTGTATCCCTGTTCAAACTGCTCATACTCATACTTCATAAATTACTGGAGCTCTTTGTGTTGCAGCATTCTACTGAGATAAAACACTTATTACCTACAGTCATATAACATTTTCAGGAAACCTCCTCAACTTTTGTATGAGCCAGGTTCCAGTGGAGAGAAATAAGCATTTCTACATCATGACTCATCTGGGAGGTTTTAGAGAGCTACCTTAACATGACATGAACTGTACCAAATAAGGGTTTATTTCTTCATAGTGACAAGAAAGAGAAACTATATTATCTTAGATGTAAGTATCTAAGCTGTAGACATCTAAAATTTTATATTATTAATAAGACCTTTACTGTCTAAGATAAAGTTTTGCCTTAGAGAAATAAACAGACTTCTCTATGAAACTGCTGCATAAGGCAGTGTTATACTTTCTCCAGAACTCTGATGGAACTCATACATTTCTTTCAGGGCTCTGTCACCGTTTAACAATGAACAAAGTATTGGATGAAATTAGTCCAAATACTGCATCAGAAAGGAGTTCAGGATGGTGGTTCTCCCAGAGTAACAGAAAGAAAGAAAGATGAAACTGTTTTACCATATGAAAGAAGCTGTTTATTCCCCATGGGGTGAGCATATGCTGCTGACTCTGAAGAGTCAATGTTCCAAAATCTGGAACAAGACTGACAAACATATCTTAAGTCTCTGCAAAACCCAAAAGGTTTCTAGCATGAGAATCACCTGGAATTATCCCTTTATGTGACATCACTTTGCTGTGTGCTGGTTAGGTTAAAGGCAGTGTTGAACAGCAGCAGGTTCTCTGATATTTGAAAGGTTGTTCTCACTTCAGCGTACAACTGTAACCCTCATTAATGTCAGTGGAAGTCAAGGATGAAAAGCTGGGCACCTCAGAAGGCATCACTGGGGCCAGACATCAAAAATATGAGATAAGGGAAGACAAGAGTCATTCATACAGGCAGAAGGGACTTTAGGTGATGAATATTTGTTACCCATTGTATATCTTTTTTCATGTTGAGCTGTATTTCTGGAGCATAAACCTGTAAATTATTAGGCTGTTTCGATAACAAATACAGCTAAGAGCACTCAGCAGCTTGCAGAATTGAACCATCTGAGTTTTCAGTGTCTGCTATATAACATATGACAGAAAGCATGGGGTGGTTTGGTTTTCAGAAATCATATGTGTGGAAAATAACTGTAAAGTGTTTTTGCTACCTGCTAAGATTAACTTGCTTCCTAAATCTGGCACATATTAGACTGTTTCCAGAGTCCAACATGCAAGCAGATATAAAAATCAGTCATAAAATTAATGCTAGAAAGTGTTCAAGGAAAACTTAGCTTTTAGTCATGGTTTGCTCTCAAATATCTTCAGCACACTCCAAAATGTAAATAGTCTGGCATCTATAGATTGTGTCAGCTATAAATCAAATCAGCTTTAAATCTGTCACATCTGCTGTCAGTGAGGCTATTCCTGCTGCTGCCACAGCAGCTACTGCCACTGCTAGTTCTACTACTGCTGTTACTGCTTTCACTGTGCCCCATGTTGCTGTCTCTGTGCTGCATGCCCAGTAGTGATGAATATGGCAGTGTGATAACAGCAGCTACAGAAAGAGTATGAGAAGGAACTGTGACAGTGAAGGAAGCAGGAATATACAAGAAGCTCTTGTCTGGAGCAGGATCCAGGAGGGAAACATGAATCCTGTGGGCACATCTGATGTTCTGCGTAATTAACTGAAAATCATATTTTAAAAAGCCACTGTGTTAGTTCAGTGTATTAAAAGAGTGAGATTTGTACTGTGCTTTTTGTAGGATGGAAAAAAAAAAAGTTTATAGTATGAGAAATGTAAGTTATCTTTTAATTAATATATTATAATATGCATTTTCTAACTTCTGAGAGGTATATTTTCTGATAGTATTTCAAAACATCTAACAGTTTATAATCAGATACATGTAGTTCCTACTACAACATTGTGTTTGTGCCAGACAAAGTTTCTAGCTCACAACTCTTGTTAACCAAACTTATGTGGTCTCATCCATGGTATCTGATTTCTTTCTCCTATAAGGATGATGATGTAGAACAGGGGGCAACAATATGCAAATGAATGACACATTATGAAAAATCTAGTTATTGGAATCAGGTAATATTAACAGACAGACTTTCCTTTTTCTATCTCTATATTTTGTACAGCTGGAATTCAAAGAACTTGGACTAAATTTCCTCTAGGATTTCCTGACACCCGGAATCTTGGTTGGAGCATCAGCTCCAGAAATGTGCAAAATTCATAGCCTGTCTTGTGCATTCACACTGCAAATTTAGAGAACATATGCAGATAGGAAGCCTTTGTCCTCCAATGTAATGTATTCAGACCCAAAAATTCAGCAAATCTGATGTCTTTAGAACATGTCAGACTTAAAATGTCTGCAAGATCATTAGTTCAGTGAGTATGTAGTTGGTTCAATAAAAAAGCAGAAGCCCTCTGCAAATGTGCATGTTTCTACTTGGTAAATCCCATTAAAAAAACTTGGCACCCTTTCATCAGGGAATTGGTTGTCAAATCACTTTGTGGTCACATTTTTCAAGATGAGGAATACTGAAATCCTCGTATTTACACTGGCCTCTTTTGCACTTCCATCTCAGCAAAGACAATAAAGAATCAGATAGGACAGTACATTGTCTTGCTCGTCCATAACAAATCTGGAGAAAATACTAATTCATATAAGACAAAAGAGTAAAATAAGAACTAGACTCCTTCTTTCATGGGAATGACAAAGCATGCCATGTAACATTGGTTTTCCAACTCAAAAACAATGAATTGGGCAGTCATTCTAGACCTTCAGTAGGATTATCCATAGAACCATAGAATAATCATGGTTGGAAAGGACCTCCTGGATCACTGAGTCCAATCAACTACAAGAACAAAAACCACATAAATACCTCAAGCCTAAATACCCACAAACATAAATATAAGCCCTCTACATGCCTGTCTCTACCTAGAGCATGCCCTGAAGCACCATGTCAACATGTTTCTTAAATACCTCCAGGGATGGTGACTCAACCACCTCCCTGGGCAGCCTGTTTTAGTGCCTCAACACTCTCTCCTTAAATAATTTCTTCCTGATATCTAATCTAAACCTCCCTTGCTGCAACTTCGGACCATTCCCCCTGGTTCTGTCTTTAGTTATTAAGGAAAAGAGGCCAACACCCACCTCTCTACAACCTCTATTCAGGTAGTTGTAGCAGGTATAGTTGTTGATAGACATTGATGAGGTCCCCCCTCAGCCTCCTCTTCTCCAAACTAAACGTGCCCAGCTCCCTCAGCCTCTCCTCATATGAGTTGTTCTTTAAGCCCCTCATGAGCTTGGCAGCTCTCCTCTGGACACATTCCAGCTGCTCAATGTCTTTCCTATAATGAAGGGCCCAAAACTGAACACAGTACTCGAAACAACGTCTCACAAGGGCTGAGCAGAAGGGCATGCTGATTTCCCTTCTCCTGCCAGCCACACTATTCCTTATACAAGCCAGGATCCTGTTGGCCTTCTTCACAACCTGGGCACACTGCTGGCTCATGTTCAGCTAGCTATCTACCAGCACCCCCAGGTCCTTTTCTGCTGAGCACCTTTCCAGCCATTCCACCCCAAGCCTCTAGCTCTGCTGGGGGTTGTTGTGACCAATAGTCACATATGACCAGGCAGGAATGCCTGCTCAGGTTCAGCACTGCATGAGGGTGGCACAATCCTAGCATAGATAGTTCAAAGGCTGAAAATGATAAATCATTTAAAGGTAAGTTAAAGGTAAAACCAGTTCTCATCATAGACCATGAAGACACAGGCATAAAGTCCAGCTTTCATCTCTTTCTTCTGGCTTTCTCCTCTAAAATGCATATAGATCCATTATCTTAACCTATGTGTTTAACACCAGAGATATCCTTCACACTCTCAGCAAGAGTTAACTCAGATTGATATGCTGTCTAACAGAATGTATTGCCCTGAGTGGTTACTCCTGCTGCCTACAGCTGGATTTTACTGTTCAAAGGAGCTGTCTAGCACTTGGGTTACATTTGAAACAGAACTCTTGAGATACCAACAGCCTTTAGCAGTATTTGCAATTTCCTGTGGATCTGAGACCCATGAGCAGGAAGCTATTAGCACCCTTCAAGAGAACAGTATTTCTACTTGTACAAGAAGAGGTGACATCAATTTACAGGTCTTCTACCACAACAAGAGATTCAATTGCTTGTAGATGTTATTCTTGACTGAGAATAATAGCCAAGGAGTTAGCTAGAGAACATTAGAAACCTATTTAGTCACTACGAGATCAATTCAATTGCTTACACATTGGTGTCCAGAGCCATATGAGATGCTGTAGTGCTACACAAAACTTCCATTTGCCACACCAGGAGGGCACAAGGTTTCCCATAAATCCAATGTGATACCTGCTAGCCTTGTGTTAATGCCTGACAAAGTCCAGGTCCTCTCAAATAGCATGACTCCTAAGATAGGACATAAAAGGTACATTAACATGTCCAGAACTATGTGCAGATTTTAAAATAAACATGCAAAAAGTGTCTACGCACTGTTGATCTATACACACAAAACACAAGGATTTAACTACAGCTGTAATGCCTGTGAATGTGGTCAGTGGTAATGAGAAGATAATTTTTCTTCTTTTCCTCCTCTTTTCAAGGATTTATTACCATTAGTCCAAATGCAACAATCACTGTTATAACACCTCGATGAACTGCTTCAAAGCTCTGTTTTTGTTAGGATTTAGCCTTCACAGTCTCAATGGGGCAGTATCCAAATTCTCCACAAGAATGCCAGCTTCTTGCAGCAGAGAAAGAAAAAAGAAAGGGGAAAAAAAAAAAAAAAAAAAAGAGTAAATTGAACAATCTCCCTTTAATCTGTAGTTAGCAGAATCCTCTTTTCCTCTTGTTCTCTTCCAATTGGACAGGGGCACCTGCTGTCAAAATCCCATAAATCAGCCAAGTCCCTAGAAAACAATCTTTACAATAGGTCTCTGTATGGCTATATAGCCTATTTATATACTCTCACTGAGCTCTTGCTGGTTCTCAAATAGACTCTAAAGTGTCCTGCCATGTCATTTGACAACCACAGAAATCACCTCCGCAGCTACCGGTAATTAATGAAACCACACAGAGTAAGATTCATCTCAGCTATTTTTGGCTATCTAAAGATTAGACTTCTCTGTTAAGAGCCTGCCTCTGTAGTCCACATATTCATGCACCTTTAAAAGATAATTCATGTCACTCAACATCAATATAAACTTACATGCCCTCTGGACAAGCTTCTCTTTCTCCTCTGACTGTCTAGAAGACAAGCTTAGATGTTAGACTTTTAGAAAGTTTAAGTTAAAAGCGATTAATCACACCTGTTTTGACAACTTCTGGTTTTATTTGGCCCCGTTGTCCAAGTTCATCAACCTACTGATCTCTCAAACAGAAAGAGAAAATTATAGATTATGATTTATTTCATCTAACTTTAGATATCTAAAGTTATCTGACAGTCAAAGCAGGTAAGTTACTCTTGCCATCAAAAAGACAAATGAATGTCTGAATCACCCCAGGGGTAGATGACTGATTTTTTTATGAATCAGCTAAGGAAAGCATCAGACAACAATGTTACATTTCTCCAGTTTAGTTATCTGAAGTAGAGCAAAACAGTCTTGCCTACAGTTTCTTATCTTATTTACACTATAAATTGCTTCATTGTGTATTTTTATGTAACCTAATACCTTGTCTGTGTTAGCAGTGTTATCAATATTTTTATTGTATATTTTATTATGATAGGACCAAATTCATTATTTGTTACTATGAAGTCCACTGTTGACCTGCTGTACTTGATTTATTTACACCAATAATCATGTTGGCTGTAGCACAAAAGGCTTTTAATACTAGAAGCACGTTTTTTATTCTTGGAGGACAATGCCCAAATAATGCAAATATAGATTAATTCAGTAATGTATATGTTTTGAGTTTCAAATTTAACTCATTCCTCGCAGCTGTCGTTGAAGTTCCTACATGCTAAGACTTGACATGACCAAAGACAGAACAATCTCTAGTTTCTACAACTCTTTATATGGTAGAAAGCAGCATATTCCAACAGAAAAAAAAGCAATATTTTCCAAACAATGAAGCAAGATAGAAGCTACAGTCATGTCATTTCTAAGTGACACATTGCTCATTGTCATCCTTTCAGGAACAGCAAGCCTGATTTGAAAGTGAATGTCCTTCATTCCTCTTCAGTGAAAGAAAATCAATTAGTCCATGTCCACTCCTAATTAATTGTTCTCAGGGGGATCTGGAACCTAATCCACTGTGAGGTTTGGTTTACTTTTCCTTCTTTCCTTGCATTTTCCCCACTTGTTCTTAGTTGTAGGTCTGCAGGACTAAAGCAATGTGCAAAATGCATCAATGCTGCTAATAACCAACAATGCTATTGTTCAGGAGACAGAGCAACATCCAGCACATTAGGAATACAACTCCAGCCCTTACCATCCCTGGTGTATTTTGTCCATATGTCACCTTCTTTCTGTATTTCAACTCATGGGGGATTTCTTTCCATAACTGGCCACTGCTGCCAACACTGAAGCATTTGGGCTCAAATATAATGCATTTGGACTGTAAAGAAATATGCAGGAAACAGATGGCAGGAGTTGAGATTTTATTACTGTGCTGCTTTTCTCTTTAGAGTAAATCCCAGAATACATACTGTTGAATTTACACTGCTCTTGTTGTTAGAAAGAAAGAACAGCCACTAGACAGCACGTTGAAGGAGATAGCTTTCTGTATTACTAAACACATGGAACTTCCAAATACTGTCCTGTACAATGAAGAAAATGTGTTAAAAACAGGCTAATCAAGAGTTGAAGCGTCTTACTAATTGTGAGAGAAAGACTAGAAGACCAGGATCTCATGTCCCATTGCATAGTAGCCTGGAAGGGAAAATACTGTCACTGGTACTGATTTTTATTCTCTTCACAAACCAGGACTGCAGAAATACATACTGCTGTTTGTGGAGGGAGTGTATCAGCAAAGAAAGGAGGGAGAACACACATGGGAACATCTGTTCTGAGACATAGGTTGAAAAAAGCCATGTAATAGCTCAACAGAAACATCTGCGCCATATGCAGCCTACCATAAGCAGAGCATCAGGAGGAACAAGGACACAGACAAGTCTTTGAGCATTAGGTCAGGAAGAGTCTCGCTGTTAGACAGGAAATGCTTCACTAATCCTTTTTACTTATTGAAGCCCCATTAGAATTTAAAAGGTAGGAGTAATAAAGGAGATGAAGCTTTGCATGACATGGGCAGATGCTACAAGAAGGGCTGCATTGCATATATGATGGCCCAAGAAACTGTTTAGGAAATGTGCTGAACAGTAATAATAATTAACAGAAATGCAGCATGCTAAATATAGTATTAGTCAGAGCTGCTGTGCCCTGTGTAAACTAATACTGCATTTTTTTTCTTCTTTTGAGGAGAGGATTGTACCATATCTCTTCAAATAGTAATGCACTGCTGAAGTTCTATATCGGATGCTGTGAAAACATGGGATATGTTCCTTTTTTTCCTTAGACAATCCAGGTTATGTGTAAAACAGTAGGTTGGAAAAAAAAAAGGCAACTCTGTGAGCAATAAGTTCTCCCTCTGCAATTTTCACTTCAGCCATCAGCAAGCACACAGACTTCTTGTTCTTCAGGCAGAAAGAAAGAAAGAAAGAAAGAAAGAAAGAAAGAAAGAAAGAAAGAAAGAAAGAAAGAAAGAAAGAAAAATAAAATAGTTCACTAAACTTTCAAATTATCCTGCAACAAATACATTTGTACCTACATTTGCTTGTAGGTGGATAAACTGTCATGAGTATATTACTTAACTGCACAAGAAAATACTTCTACATTATTCTTGAGTTGTGTACATATCACTCTCCTTGGAAATATGCAAATACTATCTCTGTAAATTCATCACTTTTCTGCATATATCTTTAGCACAGCCCACACATTTCACAAGCATTAGATAATTAGAGGTCCTGTGTAAAATTCAATATCATTCTGGTAGTTTTCAGTTTTACAATATGTCAGACCAGTGGGAATTCCAGAATCTTTGTTCTGCACATGAAGTGATATTCAACAGTCTTTCATCTTTCACTAGTGATATTTTTTTCTAATTATTAGCTATATGTTGAAATAGTATTGTAATGCATAAAGCCATCACTTTTCTTAATCTGATTGCTAATAAAAGATAGTGGATCAATAAAAGAAAAATAATCCACTGTCGTGAAACTAACAAAGAAATGTAGTGCTTGTTTCAGTCTTGATGAGGCTGCCTTTGGAGAAGGAAAGATGATATAACATGGAAAAACATTTCAGACCACAGCCATTCAAAGTGGTTGATGCCACTTTCATAACAATATTATGAGCCACCACTGTAGATACAAGAAAAGGACTATTTTAAGAAACTTTTCTGACTGTATTCCTCCAAAATGCTTTGACTTCCTCACTTACAAGATTAGACTGACCTAAAATAGTACTGCAGTCAGTGGGCAATATTGCCAGCTATGTGTCAGAGATGGCTAGCAAAGAATAAAAGATTTCCATATGTGCTCATACTGGAGTACATATCAAAAAATGGCTGTGAAAAAGCTGAAAAATCTCTGGGTGTGAAAGAACTGGTCACCAGAAGCTTTGCCAGCAAGACTACTGTCATTTTTTTCACACTTCCTTTCATACAGATTACAATCTTCTTCCTCCACCTCCTCTTCTTCAAGACAGCAACTCTTGGATGGGCTCCCAGTTTTAACTCAGTGAAAGAAAAAGGACCAAATATATGAAGAAATCCTAAGGGTTTTGACCAAACATTAAGAAAACCAAATATTTTTAGCCTAAGGACTGAGTTTTTTGCAAATTCTTGTCACCAAACAAGGAAAATGAAATAATGTCTTAATCTGTTGTGGGTTGTTGTGGGTTTTTGTTTGTTTGGTTGGTTGGTTTTGAGGTTTTGTTTGTTTGTTTTTCCAAATAGACATAAATTGGCCAGACTCTTCAATTAGCAAATAAAATAAATAGATACAGGGAATTCATAGCTAAATATAAGGGAGGAAAACTTGTACAAAAAAATAGAGATATAAGGACAAGGTAGACAGAAAGGAATGAGTAACAGTCAGTATCTCCCAGGTACTTTTGCACAGCCTGATGTTTCCAAATAGACATTGAATACAATATTATTTGAAAGAAATGGAGATTTTTATAATATAAGTATCTTGGAACAGACAAAGGAAAGGTTGGAGAGACAGACCCACATATGAGTTAGGTGAATGAAGCAAGAGAGACAGCATGAATATGAGTATTTGGAGAATGAAAGGAACTCAAGGATAAAAAGCTCAAAGATCCAAAATCAATATGCCATTAAATAATGAAGTAGAGACTACTGGAACTGATAAAAGCAGTATTTAATTGATACTAAATTGACTAGTACTTGATTACTGTAGCAGAAACTGTTGTATGTAATCAGGCACACCTTAAATGCTTCAGGTTTAGACAATATGGGTTCTCCCTGAATGACACAAAAATCCAGAAGATGGGTAAGCAACTGACTGTCAAGAAAATGAACGTAGCTTTACTGAAATCAGATAAAATCAGATGGGAAATGTGGCATTACTTTTAAGCATATAGTTTAAATGATAAACCACTGGAACAAACTATTGAGAGAGGAGGTGCACTCACCATCTGTTAATACTTAAAAAAAAATAAATTCAAATCTTTCTGGAAAATAAATATTTTATATAAGCACATGTTACTGAGCTGAAAACAAGCAGCTTCAGGAACTCTAAAGTCTGTGAAAATATACATCATTGGAAGTGTTGTACTAATGGTCTCTCCATTCTATAAAACTGTAAGGCTTTCCCAGGACCATCTTTGGGGTGGTAAAGTGGTATCAAAAGGCATGTAAAAAAATAAACCATTGAAATGAATACAGAGAGTGATACAAAACAAAGCATATTAGTTAAATCTTCTTTATGTGTATGTATACTTGTTTAAATAAAAGTTAAATAATAAATAATTAAACACATATTTGAGATTTCTGTAAGTTGGAAAAAACCTACTGTGCGGTGTTGTCATGATCTCTGCAGGAAAATGACTGCGATACTGAAAATTAGGAAGTGATACTGTAAATTATGAAGTGAGAGATTAAAATGAGGTAGTGTAATTAATATATTTGAATCATAGTGCCACATATTCCTGCTTCGATTAGGATTTAACTTCTGTTAGTTTGTATTCTTTGCTAATTAAAATCAAATATCCACAGATGGAAGCTACTTTATACACTTGACCTGTGTTACACTAGTTGAAATCAAGACTAACCCACTGCAGCTACAAAGCTAAAATCTGTTTTCCCTTTGTCATAAAATGCTACAACTTCTGTAACAGCCCATGACAGCAAACTGTCATCCTTCAAAAACAATACAGGCTCTTCTCCTCAGTCACTAAGTTTTATGAAAGTTGTAGTTCCAGGAAGCCAAAACAGGAAACAAAAACCAAGAGAAAAAAAGAAAAAATGTTATTTCCATTCTTATTTTACTTAACATTACTCAAAAACTCCATAGTCTCAATGGGCAGGAATAACGTCATCAAAGGCAGGCATCTATATTAGAAATGCTTCTATCTAAGCTTGTCAACACACCTCCATTTAGAGGCAGCAGAAAGAAATAAACACATCAAGGATGAGATTCTGTTTCATAGTTGCTGTCTAAAATAGGGCAGATGAAAACGCCAGTTTCTTTTAGAGGAATACAAGAATGGAAAGTGCAGCTCAGACTTGTAAAATTAGGAGTCATGGATCCCCCTCTGTCTGTCTCTTTCTGGAATAACAAAGAACTGAAATATCTTATAAGTTTTCTAACTCTTGTGTACAAATGAGGAGACATGGCATATAGCTAACTTGAATTAAAACATTGAGAGATGGCCTTTAGAGATTTAACTCCAATAAGTAGCTTGAGTTGAGGCCTATTTTTTAAAAAAACCTAGGGATCCCATATGCCTAAAGGAATATTGAAAAGCTTTTCAAGGTTCATCATTAGAGTATTAATCCATACTTTTTCACATATTTCTCATATAAAAAAAAAAAAAATTCCTTTGTAGAAATTTTGATTTAGACAGAATTGCCTTGTTTAACCTCATTTAAAATGTAAACAGGTATTTCACATTTTACCAGTCCTTTATTATCTTTTATCTTAAAATCTTAAAATTTAGAAATTTATTGTATGTAACTTTTAATTTATATTAAATTTTATTATTTGGAACTATTCACAGTCATTTGAAATGCACTCCACATTGACTGAAATAATTAGTGTAGGGCTACTCAATATTTACTTAAGATATGAATCTAGAGGGATTTGATAAAATTAATTAGCAGGAACTAATTATAGTTAGGATATGAGTTAGGGTTTAATAAATATAATTACAGACTACAAATGATGGATTCTTAATTAATAGATACTAGTTGCCAAACATTGAAGAGAGATTATAATATTTCTGTGCAGGACATGCTAGTTAGCACACCTTCAGTTCCTGTGGAAATAGTGACTTTTAAAATGATCAGGGAGAGGGGTTGAGTGGGAGTTAAAAACCGATAAAGTAATTTGTTTCAATTTTGCAGTGAAAAAGCATCAGATCAATTAAGAAAAGCTCTCTTCTGAATTAAAAAAAAAAAAAAAAAGAAAAAATATACTTTCCATCTTGTAGTATATTATCATATGGCAGAGTGAATATGGGACAGAATATAGAGATATTTAGGCAATTTATGACAATAGGATGCTGATGGGATTTTGGTATTACTTAGCTGTTTGTGACAGAATTGTCTATGTTGGAAAATAATATAATACACACTGCTTTCACTTTGTGCCTTGCTATCCTACCTAAAAAAAAAAAGGGATAATAATGTTTTCCTACCTTAAAAAGGTGCTGTGAGTATAATTTCTTCAAAGACTGTGAAGTAATCAGCTAGTAGAGTATTAGAGGCTGTATAAATATCATGATAAACTGATGGAAGAATTGCTCTCTACTTTGAGACAGAAAGCTGGTCATGTTTAAAATAACTTTCTACATTTGGATTCTCCATAAGGTTAGGGATCATTGCACCCTAGGGCGTCTTACAATATGTCTACATAGCAATCCAGAAATTAAATTCCTGTATCATAGACTGGTATTTGACCTGTGTGCTAGCACACCACAGGAAGGATGGGAATGAGAGGACACATGCTCTATTATTCCCAAATGTGAAGGGTGGGTTCATAAAAATCACAATTACTGACCAGCTAGTGAAGGAAGAAGTGGATTATAATTTGATAAGAAAACTGGTCTATTACATATTTTATTTTCCCTTACCCAATCATAAGAAATTATTTGGAGACTACACACCAGTTCAATCTGAATCACTTATCATCTCAAGTCATTAGAAATGACATTTCACACTTACCCAGAAAGTCAGGAAATGATGAAAGAACCAAAAAAAGCATGTTTATAGTATGAATGTCCATGCTGTCAAGAATAAAAATTTCTGTGCATTGTCCTTTTAAGAATTCAGGGGCAAATGAAGGTAAAGATGTAGTGTTTTGCCCTGGCATAACTCCTCCATTCATCTCACTCATAAATGCTACAATTTATGCTCAAACAAGCAGATTGGACTTGGTGCTCTGAAGACATCCCTTCCAACTGAAATGATGCTGTGACTTTGTGAGCAACCATTATGCAGAATCAATGAGTGCAGCTGTACTCTTTAGGACAGGAATAACATTACATTTAAAGCAATATTCATTTTCACTCCAACTTGCCCCTTTCAGAGCACAACTAAGTGCCCTAAGAGATGCTAGTGACTTTCTGCTCCCATATTTTATGCATTTTTGTGTTAATCTGCAAAGTCTTAGTATTTCACCAAATAGGTTGATTCTTAGCTTCCGTCATACGTCTTCTCATACAAATGTTTGCTTAGAACAGGCCTTGAATACCATATTTTTGGCAATGTAGAACATTTTCCAGAAGTTTGCATTATTTTGCTGCTATCAAGTGAATATCCAGCTGATGCAGAAATTCAAAGGCACACCTTCACAGCAGCTTATTGAATCAGGAGTTTATCTGTTCACCAAGTATACCATAGTGTGAGTCAGTCAAGAAAAGCATGAGATCAAGCCGAAAGTGGGAAAGTATTGAATCGTAATATAAACCGGACGTTGATCATCAGTCAAATCACCTCATACCTGCTGTTTAAGGCATATTCAGATATAGCTTTATTAGTTAGATTTTATTTTCTTCGCCATTCTTTTAATTACCACTGTTAAACATAAGGCTTTAAATTTCATTCATCTTTTCCCCATAAATTCAATGTAAATTCAACCAACCAAAAACCTCTCAATCTTTTTCACTTGCCATAAGCATTAAATAGTACTAAGTCTATCAAATATATTAGAAATTATTTAATTCTATTACATTATTTTATATCTTATTCATAATAGCAGTAAGAATGCAAAATGATGTCTTTCCATTTATCAGTGTCTTAATGTAATGCTACTGGACTCCTACCAGAGCCAATGACAAAGTTCCCCAAAGTGCTCCAAAGGCCAGATTGCAGCAGACATTGATGAGCAAAAAAAAAGAGAAGTAATGATGGAGTATACTTTCCTCTTTCCAGATCGCATCTGATTTAAATTGAGAAATTACATGATCTCTAATCCTCTGTGGCCTTCCCAGAGAAGTATGTGTAGCCTGAGGATATGAAGCCACTCCTCCAGCAATAACAGTGAGAAATCCGGTAATATCAACAACACCTTCACCAGTATGTCCTACCTTAAACATCAGAAATCGCCCATTTTGGAGCTACAGTATAGACTGCAACATATAAACCAGAAAAAGTTATATTTATGCATAAAATCTCACCCTTTAATGGGTAGATTGTTATGTCTCCTGAGGGTCTGCAATTTGTAGCTCCACAAGATCTAGCTTTCTAAGAATACTGAAATACAAAGGGGTGTATTTGTTATTGACAGGAACAGGAACAGATGGGGACAAGGGCAGGGTTAATGAGTAAACAGAAAGGAGCAAGTTGTTAACAGGGACACAGTCCAGCTTTATAGACTGAATCCTCCATTTTTCTCAAAATAAAAATAACTGCCCATGACAGGGAAGTTGGATTAGAAGATCTCTAAGGTCCCTTCCAACCTAGATCATTCTGTGATTCTATGAACAGTATCAACAGTATGTGAGGCACGCATACACAAAAGAAATAAAACATTGCACATTTAAAATGGATACAGATCAGATCACATCATTTATTTATGATTTTTTTTTCTTTGTCCCCTTAAATGAACTGTCACAGTGGCAAGGGAGAGAGAGTGATCCTTCATGTGTTTGTACTGAAAGGAATTTTAAATACATAAAGACTGGCTGTGAATAGCTGCCAAACTGTGACTGTAAACTGCAGCTCTTCCTTTGCGTGCTTTCTATTCTACAGCCTACCTGGAAAGCAACAGTAATAGACTCTTGTGCAATTTCTACCTCGCTCCTTTTCACTAAGCAGTGCTGACAGACACATCACTGCAGGTTTGTCTCTTTCTCCAAAAGTAGTATAGACCTTAAAGGAGACCTCTCAAGTCTGAAGAGTGAATGAGCCTTCTCTACCCACTCGTTTACTTTCTCCTGTCATTATCATGCTGTAGTTTATCTCTTTTCAGAATTTCCTTTCTGTATCTCTTCCTCACAAAGTGATCTCATATGAAAGTGTATATAGTAAGAAGATACTGGCACTGTGGGGCAAACTTGTCAAATACTAAACAGTTCCTCTTTGTGGGTGAAATCTTGGCATATTAGAGATCCTCTCAGTGGATCATATGCATCCACTTGTGCACAATACAGAGCTCATTTAAGCCAAATGATTAAATGCTCAGCTGAAAACAAGGTCAGACAGAGATACAGGCAAGAAAAAATATATCTGAACCAATGATTAAAAAAATGTCCTGTGGACAAGACTTTTTGTCTTTTTGCTTTTTGTACTTTTTTATTATCTACAGACTTATTAATAACTACTAGCTAATTAATTGACTATCCCTTCTTCCTCAATCATAGTTCAAATAGAGATTAAGTTATGCTGTGACAAAGCAAGGGCTGTTCATCACAACCTCCCTTCTGCTGGCAAATGGCCTTTTTAGCAAGGGATCATCAAGGATCTGTGAACTCCTGGAAGAAGGAGATCTAGGTCATCAGTGTAAGGGTTTCAGAGTGATCTCCTCAGCAAACTTTTCAGAAAAATCACTGAAACTACAGCTGTTTAAGTAGATTTAAACTGATGCAAATGATACTCCTTATTGTTATTTACAAAAGGTGCATTTTCAAACATGACATGACATGTTTGTTTGCTGAGTTAGGTAATGCATGAATGCACAGAAGTTTCTGAAAGGAATGGATGCTTTATCTAATTTTCTGTCTGTTCTGATCATATCTCCATTTTTATTAACACTCTTGGCCTGTTTTTCTAAAGTCCATGAGAAAGTTTGCAGTTGTTACTTCCCACAGTGCTCTCCATACACATTCCACTCTGACCAGCAGTTGCTAGAAATATTATTATGTCTACAGTTGATGAAGACATCACATCCTCCTGTCTATACTACTGTCACTTCTTTACAAGTACACGGCTAAACTGGCCATATCCACATTGAGATTAAGAGCTTAACAGGAATGGACATCTAGAAAATAAAAATTGTCAGAGTTGCAGTCAATACTCTGTCCCACACTTGACAGTGCAGCAGCAGCCAAAAAATATAGCTGAACCATAGTAAAAAAAGGTAGCCATCTGAACATATTTTCTTCTAAGTTATTAAAACCATAAATGTGAGTTTTGGTAGTAGTTTAAATCCTAATTAATCTGTTTACAATCTTTGACTACCATAAGGTAAGTAGAAATGTGTCCCAAGGAAATCTGTCTTCTGGCCATCTTTTGTCTGGATCATGGCTTCTTGGTGGAAACAGCAGGCCTTGAATATTGTCAGAAACAGACTTTGCTGAACAATCCCTCTCTGTGCAGATATTTCTTTTTTTGTTTGTTTGTTTTTTCATCATTCAACAGATAGATTAATTTCCTCAGGCAGGGAGGTTGGACTAGATGATCTTCTAGGTCCCTTCCAGCCCCTAATATCTGTTATTCTGTGATTCTGTGTAATTTCCACTGGCAGGACACAAGTTAGTTTGAAATACTGTAATGATCCAATATCAAGAGGAAAGTTATTACAAGGACTTACCTTATTTACCTGAATATGTACCTTGGCTCATCTCTCTCCATAATACAGGATCAATGCTAGATATATCTATTACCACTTCTTCTGCAGTTTAGTCTTTAAGGAAGTATTATCATTTTAAGGAGGTAATGAAGAACTAGACAACTGTAAGACAAACAATCTTTGAGGTGAACATTTTACTCTTTTCTTATTTGGCCTGAAAGGTCATTTTTTTCTATCTGAAAGGTCAATTAAAAATTACAAAAACACTTGGGTGGTGTGAATGCAGCAAACCCCTTGGGTTTTGCATACTGACAGAATCTCTTTTACTTTTCAGGTAACTAAACCAACATCTTTTGTAAAACTGCTGTTCTTAATGCTTGACCTCTTATCTTAATAAACCATTGCCATTTAAGAAGGTACCTTCTTTTCCCCTCTGTTCAATAATAAGATGGGCTAGAAAATGCTAGAAAATCCTCTCCCTAGCCATTAACTGCCCTTCCCTTAGGGAAAATTCTCTGGGCTTAAATACAATCAAAAAATTTGGGATGGCTTTCTCAGCAACAAAAATACTTTTTACACCAGTAATGGAAAAACAAAACAAAAACAAACAACAATCAAACTAGTTATATTTATTAATTCTTCAGGTTCTGGTCTTAAAGTCCTACTCGTAAGAAAGGTTCCTTTGCTTCACAGGGAAAATCTTTTTTATCTTCACATGTGTCATTTGGGAAATGATATTTGTGGTGTATGCTATGATTAAGTATAGAAATTCCTCAGCTGGACCACTGAAGTCATATACAGGGGCTTCAGACGCAATAAATTCTCATTTGTATTTCCCAGGAAAGAGCTGGTAACAAGAGGTGCCATGAGATCCTGCAAGCTTAATATAAAATTCATGCCAATTGTCTTTTTGAACCTAAACCCTCCATTCCTATAGAAACCAGCGGTGTGGAATCTCAGATTCCTTTCTGGTGTGTTTGTGTGTTTCAGTTTCAGTGCATTGGCTGAAGAGAAGCTTGTAAATGTGGCACAGATGTGCGGTGCTGATGCTGAACAAGAAATACATAATAAGATTCTTGATTCTGTAACATGATCCCAGGGTTTCTGATTCTCATTTCCCAAATGCTGAGGTTGTCAGTATTGGACTTTCACTTATATTTAGATACCAGGCTTGTTGTCAACACAGTGCTTCAGGTGGTCTTTGGCTGAAGAGCAATATGTAAATTATTACAGTTATGAACATATACTGAAGCTATTTACTCAAAAAGCTTCTGGGTCTAGTATTTGGGGAAAATCTGAAAGTATGAGAATCATTGCTTACCCTGTCAGATAAAACCCTCAGGCAAATATAATACATAAAAACTGAAACAGTTAAATGAAGCAGCAAGACAACATATGCACAAAGTCCTCCTTAGTCTTCATTTTCCAGTTATCTTCATTATCACTCTTCTACTATGACAGAACTGCAGACACTCAAAGAACTGAGAAAATTAAATTTCAGATTTCATTCAGCACCCAAGGAGGACCGGTATATTTTTCATCTCACATTAAGGAATCCTACTGAATTGTAAAGAGCAATACCAGCCTATAGGCAATAAAATCTGTAGTGAGATTCTCATTATGGTACTAAATTCAGGTGTCCACCTGTGTATAACAAGCTCAATTCTACTGCACTGCCTTTTTCAATACATCTAGTTTATTCAAGACACCCACAAATGGCCTCATGGATTTGACAAAAGACTTGCTGGAGGAGATGTGCATCCTTTTGATGCAACTGCCAGGGGGTATAGTAGTACATCTCAAATAGTATTAGATACCTGTGCTTAGGAAACTGAATCACAATCATTATATAAGCTCCTATTATCATTAATGGAGATGTAATCAATGTAATCTATAAAGACCAGAGAGCTGGAGAGACTCTATGATCTGTATTGACTAGGTCTTTATTGATTGTAACAGGATCATAGACACCTTGTGTAACAGTAGATGTCTATGCAAGATAACTAAATTTCCATTTCTTAATCTTACACTGAACCAAACACCTTAACATCTTCATTTAGAGACTAGTAGCAGAAATAAATGTTTCTTAAAAAAGTTAGAAACAATTTCAAATTAAGTAATAAATGAGAAAATGTCACTGTGCAGTGAGAATGTGATTAGATTTTTAGAATAATTTAATGGAAGTAGGGAAGAACATAAGAATAGTCTCACTTGATCAAGTCCAAGGTCTGTAAAGTCTGATATGCCATCTCCCACAAGGGCCATAAACAGATGCCAAGGGAAATGTAAAAACAAGGTAAAACTTTTTTACCAGGTTACTCAGTATTGTTATGATTATAGCTCCATTCTAAAAATGCCTGGTTATTAAAAATATGAATACAATCCAATACAACTATATCACTTCTCAGTCAGATTTGAAGCTCCCAGATTTTGAAGAGGAGTCCTACCTCCCATTTGTCACTATAATTATATATGTTTTTACATGATTTTTTTTTCATATATGTTTTTACAAGCTGATAATTTTAAGCCTTTTGTCTGGACAATTTACATGAAAAGAACATATTCTGATTCACTGAAGAATATCTTACACAATCCTTCCCCAATTATACATTATATGATTAGCAAAAAAAAATAACTCTGGTTATGGAATAAACCTGTGAGTTACTTCCCAGACTTGTGCTAATCTGCAAAATCAATCTTCCATTTTAAACTGTGTTCTTATACTCCCTCCCCTTCTTATTCCTTTATGTTGAAAACTTTCAGAAAACAGTCTTGTCACATATTGACAGTGAAGAGACGAGAAGCTGACCTATTCAACTCAATGAGCTGAGGACTTCAGAGACTATCTGCAATCATTGAAACCTGATCAGTTTATGGCAGGGATTGTATGTCTCTGCTAGTGGCAGCAGGGGACTTAAACTGATAATCAAAAAAGACCTTCCTGTCAGGTGTTCTTATTTCAGTGAAACATTTAAACACGAGGACTTTTCTACACTTTCCTCCTGATTGTTTGTTTTTAATTGTTCCTTTTTGAACAGAAAAATACAAAGGAAACAAAATGTCCTGCTTCACCAAGCAAAAAATGAGACAAGAGGTAAAGAAGAAAGATCCAAAATGGCTGGTATTTAGGTATTCTACAGCTATTCTAACAAAGCAACAGGCTTATGGCATGGCTTGGACAGGTGGACTCTTTGCTGGGTTAGAAACTGACTGGATGGCCGAGCCCAGAGAATGGTGATAAAAGGAGTTAAATCCAGTTGGTGACCGGTCACAAGCAGTGTCCCTCAGGGATCAGTTTTAGGACCAGTCTTGTTTAATATCTTTATCAATGTCCTGGATGAGGGGATTGAATGCACCCTCAGTAAATTTGCAGATGACATGAAATTATGTGGGAATGTCGATCTGCTTGAGGGTAGGAAGGCTCTGCAGAGGGATTTTGACAGGCTGGAACAATGGGCTGAGGTCAGTGGGATGAGGTTTAACAAGGCCAAGTGCCAGATCATTCACTTCGGTCCTAACACTACAGGCTGGGGAGGAGTGGCTGAAAGCTGCCCAGCAGAAAAGGACCTGGGGATGATGGTCGATGGCTGGCTGAATATGAGCCAGCAGTATGCCCAGCTGTCCAAGAAGGCCAACAGCATCCTGGCCTGTATCAGAAATGGTGTGACCAGCAGGAGTAGGGAGGTGATTGTGTTCCTGTACTTGGCATTTGTGAAACCTCACCTTGAGTCCTGTGTTCAGTTTTTGGCACCACAGTACAAGAAGGACATTGAGGTACTGGAGTGGGTCCAGAGAAGGGCAACAAAGCTGATGAGGGGTCTGTCTGGAAAGCATGCCTTATGGAAACAGGCTGAGAGAACTGAGATTGTTAAGTCTAGAGGAGACTGAGAGACCTCATTGTTCTCTACAGGTGCCTAAACGGAGGTTGTAGCGAGGCTGGTCTTGGTGTCTTCTCCCAAATTACTAATAGTAGAATGAGAGGAAATGGCCTCAAGTTGCATCAGGGGAGGTTTAGACTGGATATTAAATTCTTTACTGAGAGAGTGGGTAGGCAGTGAACAGGCTGCTCATGGAGGTGGTGCAGTCACCATCCCTGGAGGTGTTTAAAAAACTATTAGATATAGCACATGAGGCTGTGCTTTAGTGGTTAGAGAGATGTTAGGATGAGGGTTGGGCTTGATGATCTTAGAGGTCCTTTCCAACCACAGTGATTCTATGATTAGAACAACATCCTTATTACTGAATTCTCCTAGCCTACCAAATATGAGTCACTGGAAAATACCCAGTGTTACTTGTCCCTGTCAATTCTGACTCTTGCAATTTGGCTTGGAAATGTTCGGAGAAATGCAGGTTGCACAAACCAAAACATACCAGAGAGTACTGTAATCTTTTGATAGTACAGAAAATCACATCCCAAGGCTTGATCCTTAACAGAACAGTCATACAGACTATACCTATGGGCTATATCACCCACATACACAATTCAAACACCAGAGCTGCACCCAAGCATGTCTTAGTCAACCAAGAGTTCTATTGAATATCAGTGTGGTTTTAACTGGCAATGTAAAACAAGACCATTTCTGATCTTCCATATGGATCCTAGGTTTTTTTTTCTAGGCATTCTTCATTTCAAGCCTGAAGAACAGTGCTATTGTGAACTTTAGCACTAACTCAATTATCTCTGTGTGAAGGGCAATTAGGACACTACCATGTGGATGTAGACATGAACAAATATTGGTTTTATTCTTATTTATATTCTTGTCTCTCTATTATAAAATGAGGCCAATGAAACAGCAACAGGGAAATGTTAATGTGGACACTGAAACATTAACTCTTCTGAAATATTTCTGTGTTTTCAATTGTAAAGTCTTAAATAACAATGAAAAAGCTTTTTTTCTGTATCGATTCTATTGCTATACTGAACTTTTCATTATGTGAATTTGTGAGTGCTCAGAAGAATCAATCATAATTACACATGGCCCAATATAGTGGAAATCAAAACAATGGATTGATTTATGCTGTAAGGTGCATTACATCTAGCAATCTCTGTGAGACAACCAAAAATTAGACCTGTATATTAGTATTTTAGTTAATTATTAAACAATGGTAAGCAAACATCCAGAGCTCCTCTTCACATTTGATTCTCCTGATGATGATCCATTTGGTGATTCACCCATAGCTTGTCTCTCAGACCCACAACTTAGGACTTCCTCAACTAGGAAGAGAAGTTGAGTTATTTTAGTAGGCGACTCTCTATTGAGGGAAATAGAGGGGCTGATCTGTAGACCACACCCCTCACACAGGGAAGTCTGCTACCTCTCTGGGGCTCAGGTTAAAGACATTAAAAGGATGCTGCCTGATCTGTTGCATCCCTCTGGTTATTATCATTTAATAGTTATCCAGGTTGGTAATTATGAGGTTTCTGAGAGAAGTCCAAATGCAATTAAGAAGGACTTCAGCGCACTAGGGAGACTGGTTGAAGGTTTGGGTGCATAAGTAGTTTTCTCATCAATCCCTCAAGTAGTAGGGAAGAATACAAAAAAAGGATGGAAAACACATGTAATTAACACATGGCTGTGAGACTGGTGCCACCGATGGAACTTTGGGGTTTTTTTGATCATGGGGAAGTTTATTTGGCACCTGGTCTGCTGGCGTCAGATGGGGTACTGAGACCTTGTCTGGAGTATTACATCCAGATCTGGTCTTCCTAGTTCAAGGACAGAGTTCTACTTGAGAGAGTCCAATGGAGAGCTTTGAGGATTATTAAGGGGCTGGAATACCTGCCTTACAAGGAAAGGCTGAGAGACCTGGGTCTTTTTAATCTGAAGAAAAGACTGAGAGGGGATTTAATTAATGTCTATAAATACATAAGTGCTGGGTGTCAAGAAGGCAGGGACCTTGACCTCTTTTCACTCGTGCATTGTGTTAGCATGAGGAGCAGTGGATTCAAGCTTGGGTACAGGAAGTTCATCACGAGGAAGAATTTGTTTAGTGTAAGAGTTGAGGAATATTGGAATAGACTCCCCAGGGAGGCTGTGGACTCTCCTTCTCTTAAGATTTTCAAGACCTGACTGGATGCATTTCTGAATGATTTGCTCTAGTTTTGTCCTGTTCTGGCAGGGGGATTGGACTCAATGACCTTCAAAGGTACCTTCCAACTCCTAACATTCTGTGATTCCGTGATACTATAAACAGTTACATGGATGGTCTAAATAACACTGGGTCTGGGGTGTTTTGTTTTTTGTTGGTTGGTGGGGTTGGGTTGTTTTTTTATGACCAGTCCATGAAACATACTTAGGAAATTGATATGGTTTATCTTAATTTCAGTAAGGCATTTGACACTGTCTCCCACAACATCCTTCTGGCTAAACTGAGGCAGTGTGATCTGGATGATCAGGTAGTGAGGTGGATTAGGAACTGGTTGAAGGAAAGAAACTGCTGATCAGCTGCTGATTTAACAATGTGCCTGTTATGACACTATTACAACATCAAAACAAAACAGTAAGTGTTGAAGATAAACTAGGGAATAAAATGCAGAAAGATTAAGCCCTCCAATTTTATTTCATCCTGGAGGTGGACCCAGGTGCAAAGCCAACTAACTCTTTACCAGTAATTGAAGAATTTGAAAACACACATTATGTACAATTCTGCTCATGTCCTGTACCCATCAGAAGGAATCAGAAATATTTAGATGAAAGTTTATCTCATTCCAGTGAGCTATTCATTTCTCCCATACTTTTGTAGAGACTATTTATATTGAGTCACTCTTCTTTCATCTTTCAGAGCAGTTTTGGTTTTTTTTAATTCTTCAGTATCTTGGTTTTATGTAGTTCTCAGTTATCAGTAATGACTTAGTGAAGACAGCTTGTAAACTCAGGTAGAAAAGATCCATCCATACAATTATCTTCTGCATTCATTCAAGATATTGGTGTTCCTGATTAGACTCCACACAGTAGATTAAGATCGCTTGTCTTATGCTGTCCTTTGAACCAGGCCAAACATGCTTTTCCGTTTTAAAACAAGAAGATTATTTGTATAGGAAAAGTGGTAAGCCATGAGAGTGGTAAGCCTTTCTTTTTTATTTCTTCCTCTTCTTGGTAAGACCATGAGTAAAGTGTAATTTTTCTTTTTTCCTCATGAAAAGCAGCTGGCAGCTGGCTCTTCACACTAGAGTTCATAGCCCTGCACCACTAGACAAGGACAGAAACACAGAATGAAATGTGTTTCTCCACAAAGTCCATTTCTCTGTCACAAGACTTCACAACTGCTTCCTAAGGAGATAATTTCAAGAAGGGAAATAAGTTTAATTTAGCCTCTGAGCTTTTTCTCTTCTTGTTTCTCTGATTGGATGTTCAATTCACTCCATTTTGTTGTCAGATTTGTGACACAGAGACTTGTCTCTGAGCAATGAGTTTAAAGCCAATATCTCATTTCACATAAGCCACTAAGCAGTCATCACATGGTAATGCTTTCCAGTCACTATGGGTGCAATGGCTGTAAGCTTTCATCTATAAATTCTTTTTTAGTTGCTCATTTCTGTCAAGCTGGTCTAATCTACTTACACCTGGCACATTAATTCTTATCTTTTCCCTGCAACATTGTAATTATATGTTATTTCCAGCAATAATTAATTCTCTCTCAGGCAGGCTTTTTATAGCTTATAAGTCAAAGTGGGCTGCACCATACTAAATAATTAATTCAGACTGTGTTTTATGTCATGACATACGCACAGCCCCTGGGTGTAATTGTTACAGAATTCTTTTGAGAAGAAAGTCCTTGGCTCCCAGGGGTTGTACCAGAAAGCACCAATTGTAATGGTTGTTTCACTCAGACAAATGGTAGGTGTGTTCACTTCTTTCTATCAACAATCTATTTATGTCTGTTATTTCCAGGTCTTACTACAGTATCAAGCTACAAGAATATGAAGCTGTAAACCATATGAATTACTCTAAACATCATGTAAGTCCCTTCAGAGAGGCATGCAACAGTTCCCATACTAGCTTACAGTTGTCTATATTTCATTAGTTTCTTAATTGTACACAAAAGGGACATTCACATGACAAAAAAATGTGATATGAAATTGTAACTATGAGGTAATGGCAAGCTGTGTCCACAGATTATGCAATCATTAAAAGTTGATAACTAGATACTGTATCTTACTAGAGAAACAGCAATTTCAAATATCTTACCATATAAACAAATTTCAAAATGCTTACTTTAAAACAGGCAGGAAGACAGATTAAGTAGCAGAAGACTGGAATTCACAGTATACCTAAAAGGATTTGTTGTAAACCAATGAGATAATGTTTGAAAGATGGCAGAACTCTATTAATAGGAGAAGTATCATTATAATTCATAAGCTATAAAGAATGCGAATATATTAAACAGAGCATTATAACACATCTTATCAGGAGAAGGATAGCAACTGCATAAGGGAGAGAAAGATCAGAGTCTAACACTGTAGAGAAAACATAAATAATAGTACTTTAAATTGCTTGTGTATATTGAAGCATCAGAAGAGAACATGTTTAAAGAATGTTATTTCCAGATACCTTAAAGCAATAACTCTCAAATTTGCTTTGTTTTTGTGTTCTCTCAGCTGCTGGTGTGAGCAGTGACAGTATTAGTACCAGTTCCTAGTTTCCCTTTTGTCCGTTCAAAACCTTTTATCTATTTCAGGAGTGGTCTTGTTACAGATAGAATGCATTTGTCAGTAGCACCACATATATCATCGTCACAGGTTCATTCAAGGAGTCAGGCTAAGTGAAGTACAGTAAATTTGTTCATTTGTGATCATGTGGTCAGCAAGGAAGACTAACAAGGAGCAAAGTACTATTCAGTTTTACTGATAGGAAAAAAACCCTACCATAAGTCATTATATAAATAGCAGAATGTTCAAAAACATATATATTCTATTGAAAACCTAACTATCTCAGGAAAACCAAAGTCTTGAATCAAACTGACTGCAATCCCCTTTTCTTTTTGTCATTTTGTCCTGTTTTTCTGTCTTATTTTCTGATTTAAGTTATACTGGATTGGACAGCTCAAAAGGAACCTGTGACAAGACTATAAATCTAGGTCTTTCCTGATGAGTAATTGTGTGGCATAACATCATAATTTCTTTTCATATGAAAAAAAAATACTGTTATGAAGTTGAATTAACAATAGACATATGTAATTTGTGCAAATAAATGTAGTAAATAAATAAATATAGTAAGGACCTTTATTCAGCAGTTGCTACAACTAGCTCTTTATGTGCAAACTATCTTCTAAGTGTGTGAAGATTCATATTAGGGATTTTCTTTGCATGTCTTCTGAAGATGGAATTGGTTCATGTAAAGGTATGCTGGCTTGAGATAGAACAGAAATAATTCTGTTCAGTGATTTTACTTTTCATCTAAGTTCTTCAAACTGCACTTTCTGAAGTTAGCAGCATGTTTTCACAGGCAGTAGCTGCTTCTGGAAGTGATAACACCCCATTGTTTAGAGTTAGTACCAAGTGTTTGTGTGCAGACCAAGGCCACTGTTGGATTTTATGCACCACATCGGGTGTGCAGAAAGGAAAGGCTGCACCTGCAAGAAGGAATGGCCAAGACAAGTGACCCCAAACTGACCAACAAGGTATTCCGTCCCATATTCAGTATAAAGCTGAGGGATCAGGAAGGTCAGGTTCTTCATGGCTAAACTCAGGTCTTCCAGTTTCTTCCTCACTTCTTCAATGGCCTGCATCCAAGGAGGACTCTGTCCATTCTGCCTTCAGTCCTGATCTGTATGTTTCTGACTCTGCTACCAGAATCCAGCTCCTGAACACAGCTCCTGTCTACCACTGGGCCTAGTCTGAGACTCTCATGGTGCCTACTCCACAGCATCAATGATGACGGTGATGTAACTGCCACTGTGTGGGGTTGGGTTTGGTACTGGTTTTTTATGCATTTTTATATACTCCGTTATTATTATTATTATTATTTTAACAAAAGGTGCTCTAGTTTCCTACTCACCAAGTTTCTTTCCCTTATTCCCATTCTCTTCCCACTTGGGGTAGGAGGGGGTTAACAGAGTGTCTTTTATTGGTGTAGCAAGCTGCTCTGGCCATAAACCATAACAAAAGCCCATCCTGAGTGTGTGTTCTTCAGGTACTGACTGTGAGGCAGAGCTGGTGGCTGAAACCTCAGATATTTGAGAAGGTGCTGGTGTTTACAGTGCTTTTCCTTTATTTCAAAAGAAAGCCAGTGAGCCTGTTCTATCTTCTAGCACAGGACTACAGGACCACAGCACATCAACTGTTGTCCCCACAGGCTAATGAAGAGAGGAGAGGAAATAAGATTGTTTCAGACTGCTTGAAAGTACCTGAAACAGATCTGAATCTCATTAAAGGAGGAAGGTTCCTGCCAATGGAAATGAACTGCATGGAGCCAAATATTCTTCAGTAATGAGACAGGGGAAGAAATGCTTCATGAATGTAATCAATCATAATGGCAGGCTGTCTATACACACTCTCCGAAGGAAAATGCCTTGAGTTCTCAAACTTCATAAGGAAGTGTCATGTCCTGAAGTTATCAAGCCAAAGTATTCCTCCTCTAGTTGTATTTGCATGATAAAGTTCCAGCCATCAGACATCTCTGAGCACCACTAGCAGGTTAACAGACTGACAGTTAATGATAACCTTGAGCAATATGGTTGTAAGGAAGCCTGGAGCAGTCCTGCAGCCCCTCAATATGAAAAGTGCTGGCAACATTTTTTTTACTTTAAAGCTGCAGAAGATGGGTGAGGGCTAAACAGTATGAAAATATCAATCATTTCTGCAGCATACTGGCAATGAAGAGTGCATGACACACTATTTTTTTCTGCTGTAGATTTCACACAGAGATTGGAGGATAGCAAGAGTTTTACATTTGTTTTGTCTCAGGAAAAATACTGATTTTTTTAATGTTGTACCCATCTGAGTTAAAATATAAAGAGTTATGTTTCATTAAACAGGAGGAAAACCTTTGGACATAAATTAAAAACTGCATACTTTTCACCTTCTAAATGATAGAATTCTTAAGAACTGGCAAAAAGCCAAAACCATGTCAGTTTCTTGTCTAAATATGAAAATTTCCTGACAGCTCCATTATGCATGATTTTTTACATCCCATGAGGGTCCTGGTGCCTATGAAGAACACACTTGCTCTCTCCCTTCTCTCATAGGAGGAAGGTAAGTACAGTTTCTTTAAAAGATTGAATAGGAGTAAACCTAAATTCCTTTCATTTTGCAAACTGTCTCACAAAGTCATTAGTTCTGTTACAGTTGTTTGTTCATTTTGTTCCTTGTGTGATTTATACCATGGCATCTGGCCACATTACAACCATTAAAATAAAATATCTGTCCATAAGGTAGCTATAATTGTCATCATCCTATTAACCACCTCTACTTATCATATAGGAAGAAGAAAGCTGCAGCATTTTAGCTTGGCATTGCTTGATCTGAGGGGACAGGGCAAGACTCATCTCATTTTCTGAAGAGCTATGAACCTCTGCCATAAACAACACCCAGAAGAGAAGTACTGGAAATACAATTAATTCGGTCAAAAATGTAAAGTTGAGGATTCCAGAAAATATCAAAAATAAAAAACATCTATATTAGAAGGGATGGGGAAGAGTTCAAATCATACAGACATGGTCATCATGATTAATCTAGCTAAACACTAAGTCCTAAAGTGCAGACATTTGCATTGATGGTACCAGTGAACATGGTCCTCTGATACTTAATGGAGAGGACTTTTGTTTGCAGAAATGCAGATGAAAAAAAAAAAAAAAAGCTCTAGATGTGTCTGTTCCTCTTCATCAGCCAGAGGAGGCTAGACAGCCATTTAGCTGTTTCATTCTGCTTCTAGGACTGATTTAACAGTTTCTCAAATAAAGGAAAAACAGACAATATACTTGAAGACTGATATTTGAAAATGCTTAAATCATTGACTACTCCTTAAACAAGAAATTGTGGGTAGTTTTTCAAGGAACATTTCATTGCATGAGGAATCACTGTTTTGGCTACAGTGGCACAAAACATACATCTAGAATTATGTTATGTGAACTTCACTAATAAAAGTGAAAACAGTTTAAAGTTTTACCTTTAAAAGCTAATTATTACTTCCGCAGTTACTTCCTATAGAGTACATGTTTGATTCCTTCCAGGAACAGTGCTCAGAAAATGGTGCTTACCTTCCTTCAAAGCAAATGCAGCCAAAGAGTGTGCAACAAGAAATGGGATAGAGAAAGGGGACATCGTAAATACAGAGAGCTGCTCTGATGAGATTAGACTGATTTTCTAGTGAAGAAGTTTCAATATTTAACCCTTATGCACTGAATGGAGATTAGATTCTCCAGTACTCCACAAGCAGTTTTGACTACAGGCAGTTTTCACAGATTTACTAATGACTTTAATACTTGCTGTCCAGACCTGACTATGTTGACACATTCATTCCAGGGACTTTACCCAAGAAATCTAGGTAGCTTAGGTAGCTTAGGTACATCTATAAAGGCTCTGATCCTAAAGCCCCTTTCAGCAGTGTGGATATTCCCTTACTAAAGTCTGATTTTCATCAGACCACCAGCCAAAGGAGCAATACAGAGCCCAAGATGCAGACGTGCACACAGTGTAGTCTGGGAGTAGAAATGTGTTTGGAAATGCTGCCTCAGTTAGAGGTGCCTTTTTTCAAATTGGCAGCACTGCCACCAGACAAGAAGTATTATATGGTTGATATATCCAGATGTGACATGCCATTGTAACATACCATCAGCCTGGGATATGGATGCTGTTTTCTGAAAATTGTGATTATAATAGCTCAAATCAAAAAGACTTTATGGAGGTTTTTCCTTCTTTTTAAAAGTTTTTAAACCCATTTACCAAGTGTCGGAGCCCATCAAATAGAATGATATAGGGTGCTCAAGTTAAGATTCTGGAGCAGAAATAGGAGAAAAACCTGGGTAATTTCCCATTACCTGCTAGTATCAAAGACTTGAAATCTGGCTGCTCTGCTTGAATCACAATAAAGCCATTTTTTCCCCTGTGAGAAGCAACAGAATCTTAACCAGCATCATTATTTCCACTTCTCTAATGCTTTATTTTTGGCATTATTAACCAGTGAATTACCGGAATCTCTTATTTCTTACCCATATGAAAATAAAATAAATCAGGCAGAATTTTCATAATTAGAGCTTAGTAGAGCAAAACAAGTTATCCCAAGTTAGCTGGATATCCCTTGCACAGGCTAAAAATTATGATCTTTAGCCTCTAGAGCACCCATTCCCTTACAGATGAACTGCTCATCTTCCTTTCTGTTAAATTTCTGGAAACACTGAAATGCCTTGAAACATTTACCTCCCTTTTTAGATCTTATCTATATCAATAAGGAGTTTCATCTTCTTTTACGAAGGTACATAAGACGATACTTGAAAGGGGCACTCTTGCAGGTGTACATGCTGAACTTCAGGTGTCTATAGCCTTCTTGTCTCTTTAATAACTTCTCTTTCTTAAGAATATGCTGGCAGAAAATTATTATCCATCCCTGAGAGTACAATGACTGGATCTCTTTTCATCTTACCTGTTGAAGTCCGTAGACAAAAAAGCAAGAGTTTTGAGACTGAAAGGGTGGAAAACTAGTCTGAACATTTTGGGGAGACAATTAAGATAGAAGACATAGTGGACTTAAACTTCCTTACGCTTGAAATTGTAAATGCAAAATCTGTAAATCCACACCAGTCTCATGAGCTAAACAAAACCCTTGTGATGCATGACTGTAAAACCAGACTCTTTCTTAAGCTCACAGATTCTATGCAATCTCCCCAGCTTCTTCAGTTGAGATTCACATAGTGGTGGTGCTCAACAAACCGAAAGAAATTCTGTATGACCAGGGAGACTCAGAATCACAGAACCATTAAGGTTGGAAAAGATCTTCAAGATCATCAAGTCAAATGGTCTACCCAACATTGCATGACCAATAAATCATGTCCTGAAGTGCCACATCTACATATTTTTTTAATACCTTCAAGGAGGTGTATATAGTCTCTTTCTGTGATGATGTGTGTGTCAGTTCTGCTTATATTTTGTTTACACGTGTGTACACATGCCTCTCTACTAATTTGACCTGGGGACATAGAACTGCAGCAGCCTTGCAAGAGTGAGTCCAAATGAAACTACCTCTATCTGGGCATCTAGAGCCACAGTTGCCAAAGGATGCTTATCCATCCAGATAAGCAGTGGGAAAGCAGAAAGGATACTCTAGGGTATTTCAAATAGCAGCAGATGCCCAGTACAGGCAGAACTGAGACTTAGGTTTTTGAAAATGGATCTGAATCCCACTCCTATCACTAGATAAAATGAACTCAAACTTTTGCCATTGCATTAGTTGATTTCTGTGTCTTTCAGTTCACCTGATCTTGCAACATATATTTACTTGCCTGAAGAAAATGTTCTCCTTACATGAAAACACCAATCAAGATCACTGTCATTTTTCTTCCCAAAATGAGGTCTAACTTTATACTGTGTTTCACACAGGAGTGTCTGATTTTCAGAAAAGATACTACTAAACTTCCCTGCACACTGTAGCTACTGGAAATACCTTGAAAAGGCAGTGATGGCAAAATGCTGCCTCAGCATTCAGGACAAGCAAAACTGTGTACAGCTCATTTGCTTTTACAATAATTTGTTATGATACAACAATTTAATATTTTTAACCTTTCAAATCCTAAATATGTTTATGAAATGAGACTATATACCAAAAAATTATTTGAATACAATTTTTATTTAAACATGCCTCACTTTCATACTCTTTCTCCAGCTGTGATCCAGAAAGGGACATCAATCCTTTCTTCACAGATCTTGACAGTGGGAGCTGTTAATCCTTGCACTGAGCAGCAAGTGAAACATCTCACAACCACAGAACCACAGAATATTAGGGGTTAGAAGGAACCTTGAAAGATCACCTAGTCCAACCCCCCTGACAAAGCAGGATCACTTCGATCAGGTCACACAGGAACATGTCAAAGCACATTTTGAATGCTCCAGGGAAGGAGACTCCACAACCTCTCTGGGCAGCCTGTTCCAGTGCTCTGGTACCCTCACCATGAAAAAGTTTTTCCTTATGATTACCTGAAACCACCTATGATCCAGCCTGTACCCATTATCTCTTGTCCTATCACTGGATGTCACTGAGAAGAGCCTGGCTCCTGACACCTTCCCTTTACATATTTATAGATGTTAACGAGGTCACTCCTCAGCCTCCTTTTCTCCAGGCTAAAAAGACCCACTCTCTCAGCCTCTTCTCATAGCGAGATGCTCCATTCCCTTGATCATTTTAGTGGCTCTGCACTGGAATCTCTCCAGTAGTTCCCTGTCTTTCTTGAACTGCTGTGCTCAGAAATGGATACTCCAGATAGGGCCTCACCAGTGCAGAGTAGAGAGGGAGGAGAACCTCTTTCAACCTGATAGCCACACTCTTCTTAATGAATCCCAGGATGTTATTTGCCTTCTTGTCAGCAAGGGCACATTGCTGGCTCATGTTCATCCTCTTGTCCACCAGGATCGTTTTCTCAGAGCTGCCTCCAACAGATTAACCCAAATCTGTACTAATACATGAGGATGTTCTTCCCCAGATGCAGTATTCTACACTTGCCCTTATTGAACTTTATTAAATTTCTCCCCACACAGATTTCCAGCCTGTGTAGGTCAAGCTGTATGGCAGCAGCAGCTTTCTGGCATGTCAGCCACTCCTCCCAATTTTGTATAATCAGCAAATTTGCTGAGGGTGCTCTCTATCACTTCATCCAAGTTATTGATTAATATATTGAACAGCACTTGGACCCAGGACTGACCCCTGGGGAATAAACACTACCCGCAGGCCTCCAACTAGACTCTGCTCCATTGACCACAACTCTCTAGGCTCTGTCTTTCAGACAGTGCCCAATCTATCTCATTCCAATCATATGATTCTCCAATTATTTAACTACTAAAGCCCTCTCCCCTTCTCCTGTCTAAGAGCACTCACTGCTCTTACCCTTTGGAGTAACTGTATTTAGGCATCTATAAGAACGGGTTTCACAATAATAAATAGAGTGAGAAATGAAGGTGGCTATCCACAGGGCTGTGAACATATAAAATGATGCTGAACCCACTGATTTCGTGTAGCTTTGTTGATCTTGACTAAGGCGACATTGATAAAAATTAAGAGATCACTTGCTGTTCAGTCGATTGCATTTAATTTTATATGATGTGATGATAGTCCTTTTGGTGGATGGAGTGTGAGCTTTTTCTGCTGTCCAAATGCCAACGGTGCCAATTAGATGCATTCTTTATCTTTCGTTTTTTTCTTTCCCCTAATCAAAGTAAATAAATATTTTGTTCATATTTTTAGGTATGAATATGCTTTTGATCCATTTTTAGACTTCCTCTGAACCCTGCCTTTCTCAGCACTATCCATTAGCAAAGTTTAACATTCTGGAACTTACAGCCTGACTTGAAAGCTGTATGTTAAATTATGCAGCTGAATTCCATCAGTCAATTTCTCCTTTGCTGTCAACACAGTAGCTACGTTTTTTATTGTCTGAACAAGCTCATCCCATATAGCAGTCTGCAAAAACATCAGAGGAAAAAAGAGGATCAACATAGGACAATACTTCCTAATTGGGATTACATTCAAAAGGGAAAGACACAAGGACTTTTTTTTTTTTACAATTGTTTTTTTCTTTTGAAAAAATAAAATGAAAAAAAAACAACCAAAAAACAAAAAACTCTCTTTTGTATATCAGATAAGTCAGAAGTTGCTTTATTTAACTTCTGAGAGATTAGGATCATTCAGAGCAAAATTCTGCTGTGAATAAAAAATATGCAAAGCTGCCTGTAGCAGTGTGGTACAGGTTATCTGACCTAATAAGCTTCATAAAATAAAAGCTAATGAAGTCATGGCAGAAAAAGCCAACTGTTACACATCAAACAATTGTGGAGTCTTTATCTCTGCAGCAAATGATTGTAAATTGTATGTTGGTATTATATGAATGATAGTTGTGCATAGCTAGGTATTTTTATAATATGCTAAAGCCATTGCTACTGCACTTTTTTTTCCTAGGCTAGGTCTACATGATCTACTATTCATGCAATCTTAATGGTAGCTAAAATGGGAATAAAATCTTTATGAAAACCACTATGGTTAGCTCACTTCAAGAAAGGAATTCAATCAGCAGCCCACTGGAATTACTTATGTTTTGACTAAGGTATTTGGCTCCTTTTATTGAGCATTCTGCTTTCAATGCATACTTCCCATGGATATAAAATGATGGATCTCTTTTGATTTTAAACCAGTGGCACTTTATATCATTAATAAATATTCATTTTCCTGCTATCCCTCCAGTGGTATTTCATCATCAATCATGGCTGAAATCACAGCTGTGAGAGCTGTTTATGCTTTACTGTTCTCCTCTACATGATTTGGCAGATACTTATGAAATTATTGGAGTGTGGAAGTAAAGGGGGGTTGGAGAGGAGGGAAAAAGGGGATGCTTTAAAAAAAAAAATCTTTGTGTCCATATTTTTTCCTGGAGCAGTACTGTTTTGTTTTGCCTTCTAAAGTACACATAAATCACTCCATTGGTCTCAACTGTCCTGTGAAAATAAAAATGATCCCAAACTGTTCAAGAATTACTCAGGGACTATTCAGTGTTCAATATGTCAGAGTAGCAAAGACAGACGCTCAGGAAGAGGAAGATTACAATCAATGAAGAAAAATCAATAGCGTGTAGAAGTTATCCTGCTGCCAGCATTGTCAGGAAAAGGCTTCTCCATTCCCCAGTCTCACTATGTAGAAGATTATTAGAATCTGAGCAGCCAAAGTGAAGCTGTAATCATTTCCCCTTTGCTTTTTTTATGTTCTTAGTGTAAATCAACATTTCACTTTGACTTGATAAACAAAACAACCTGTTCTCCTACCAATGTAGCATTTTATATATTTGCTTTACTTGCCACTGTAAATGAAAAGACATGAGATTAAATATACCTTAAAGTATAGGTTGGAGAAGTCAGAAAGATGACTGGAGATACTGGCTACAATATTTTCTATTTGATTGTTTTTTTCCATCTGTGTGCTTCTCTGTCCTTCTGGCCAAACCAGTAGATCCTGGCTACTATGTTCTGCTTGTTAATGAGATGATCATTTCCTCATTCTGCACTGAAAATCAAATAGCCAACCAATGAGATCACTGAATTTTATAGAATAACATTTGTATGACCTTAGGGAAATATTCATGCTTTATTACATCAGCTGATAGAAATATCTGCATAGATAACACCAGTGGCTTTCTGGCCCTGATTCAGAAAAAATATACTTGTTTTGGAAAATGATTTAACAGATGCAAATGAAGTAATTGAAGACATAACAGATAAATATTTAAATGTCTCCCTTAATTTAAGACCTATATGAATACAAAAATAATATCCATGTATAAAATATAATAGTTTATGCCTTAATATATTGTACACACGTATGCTGACATGTAGCAGACAGTCTACATAAAAAAATTCAACTTCAGAAATATATGTCAAGATTAATTCCATAACCCTTCACTTCCCAAGAACCTCTAAATTATGACGACAACTGTTAGCAAACACAGATGTCCAAACTCATAAACTTTGCATTTATATGAGCTAGGACTGCTTGTGTGTGCAGGTGTTTGCTTCATTTATGAAAATGCCAACTGTATGTACAAACTAGGGGTGATTTTTTCAGACAGTTTTCGACAGAATTATTACCAAATACCATCCTATCATCACCATCATCATCAAGTCTGTTTCTGAACATGGTGCACTGGATATTGATGAGAGATAACACATGAGATGAGTCAGTATATAATACTCCTATTTCAGAGAGGGCTGCTGTATAATAGAAAATGTCATAATGGACATTTTTTAAAAGCTAAATGCCACTTGTTTGATTCTGACACATTGCTTCTGTGCTTGAGTTTTGCTAAGATTTAGGATTTTATTTTTTTGAAGCTGCTATTTAATGCTGGGATTTTTAGTGTTTACTAAACTGAGTAATTCATTACATTGTTTTCTTGATTGCTGCTGCAATTGTGTTTGGAATATCCATCAACACTATAACAAAATATCTGTAATCATCTGAGATGACCTTGCTCCTACCCTGAAGAATATGGTCTGAAGCATCCACCTTTATAATGCCTATCAGGAACGCCAGGGAAATTATATAAAAGAGCTATCCTTTAATTGTCAAATCTAGGACAAATGAAAAATTAGAGCTAATCCACAAAAGCATAATCTTCAAGCTTCAGTGACGGTGTCTGCTTTTAGAGCTAACAAGAGCATGTGGTGTATGCTGAACCTGGAACATATGGTGCTTAGTTCAGCTTCTAAGGCAATGAAATAAAATAAATTCTTTCTGGGGAAAAAAAAAATCATAAATAGTACTAAATTTTACCTCCTCACATGATCTTTCAAGTTACACACCAGGCAATTTGTCACTTTTGAGAGCTCTGGTAGAGAAAAAGTTAATTTTTCAGAAGTGAAACTCTCCAGCAGTTCTTGAAGTAATTGACTGGGATCTGTAAGTGAGTGATTTGTCTTGCCTGGCAAGGGTATCCTTTAAGTTAAAAGAGAAAATACCAAACTTCAGGCCCAAATGTTAGTGTTTGTTTTTATAAAATAAGTCTCTGAAATATCATACCACAACAAATTTTCCTTATTCCTTAATTCTTCTTTATTCCTAAAAAGTAAAAATCAACAAACTGAGCTTCTTCTCACATCACCAGAAACTCAGTTACAAGGAGTTTCTATATCTAAATTACCAAAAATAAACCAGCGCAGTCTAGGTTTTTCCTGGAAGTTGTATGTACCATGCAAGAAAAGAAATGAGTTTCCATGAGGCACATGTCAGATTTATTTTATGGCAGCGTAGCCCACTGTTTTCAAAGGATTCAGTCAGTTATCGTTTCTACCCCTTTTTCTTCTCTTGTCGTATGGAAGTCTCTTTGCAGTCATTGAGGTGAAATAAGCAGAAATAATATATATATATATTTAGAATTATATTCAGTATTAAATTAATTGCATCCTCAATTCTAGTAAGATATTTTTGTTCATATCTTTACTGATTTTAAAGGTAATGTAAGGACACTAAAGCAAGCAAAACTATCAATACTGTAGGTGTTCTTATGTCATAAGATGACACTTAATAAACTCAACTTGTCTACTACAAGCTATAGAATAATTGCATATCTAGTAAATTTCAATGCAAATTTGATATTGTCTTAATTAAATGTACTGTACATTAAAATCTAGGACCCAGACTTAGAAATATTAACATTGACCTATTAACGTCAGTTTCTTATGAAGAAAAGTCTGCAAAATTCTTTATCCATTGATAGATTTTAAAGAGCATTTAAAAATAGTGACATGCAATGTGCAGGATTCTCAAAGGAATTTTAGGTACTTTCTCCAATTAAAATCAGTGGGAGTCAAATATTTAGGCATTTTAATTGTATTAAACATCTATCTAAATCCACAAAGTCCTCAAAACACTAGTCCTATCTTATGTACTCCTTATTTATCTGGAGAAAAACGCAATGCCTAGTCCCATATGCAAATAAAACACTTCTTCCTGCATAATTTGTCTATTTATCTATTTTGGGAATTTCTCAAAATATATCCATTTAGAACCAAACACAGGGAAAACGTTTTCCCTTCAGTATACTGTATATTCATACTAAAAATATAGAATTTTTCTCACATGTACTTTGCATAATTGTGCTCTATAATCATGTTTCAGTAGAAAAGTTCCTGTTCATTAGAAGACAATGTTACATACACATCCACATGCATATTATTACATGCACGTACACATACACACAATTTAAGCATATTAGCAGTAAAGTTAAATTGAGTAAATATCTGCAAGCTGTACAGGATTTAAACCAAATGGAAGATGTGTGCTTCTTGAAATTATGTAATAATGATAGTAGCTTTTAAAACCATCTCCTGGGTATTTTCACTAATATTATTTTGAAGGAATTTGTATAAGTCACATCTTTCATGAAAACAATTGCTTTTTATTTCTTTTGCTTTAAATATAATAAAGAACAAACTAGAATATATTGAGAAGGAGAAGTCTCATAATAAGAAAACCAATTTCCAGTATTTTTAGACTTGATTTTGTTTTTATTTTCAGAATGGACAATAACAGTTAAAAGAATTGTTCATGACATGTATGAATACCATACATATTGACAAGTTCTTTTAGTTTTAACCTAGTAGAATGATCCATAGAGAAAATCCAAATTATTATTTCACATGCATTATTTAAGCAATGATGTTTAAAAATCTAGTGAAAACAACTCAGTCTGAATTTTAACATTGTTAACGTCAAGGCTTTTTTTTTTTTTTCTTTAAATCAGTCCCAGTATGGAAGCATTATGTGAAAGGATTTCCAAATTATGGGCTGTTTAAATTTCAGTCCAAGCATTGTTACATAAGCTTCGTCTGCAATATTACAAAATTCAGAAACAGCCATGGACCTTACAGCTCACTGGTTTTTTTAAAATTAAGAAAAAATTACTTTTTCCACTGTGTTTTATTTTATTTTATTTTACAGCTTCAGGGAAATTCCAGTCTTGAAACCTTTAGAAGCTCATCTTGATTGAGATTAATTATGAAGCCACTGCAGAGAATGAAGCACTTGGTTGATGCACTCTTGCTCTATTTTGCTGCTTAACAGGTGGACTGCCATATGTCAATATAGCTGGAATTTTCTATCATCATCTTTAGACAACTACCAAGTCTACAGTTCAACCATAATTAACATAATACAATGCAAAGGCTTTTGACCAGTTACTAAATAAAGAATGTACAGCAAAAACCAGAGACAAAAACAGATGCCCTCAAGGTTAAGAGTGTTCTTGGTAAAAGAAAGAAGATTCCATGTATTGAGTGATATATTGTACATTTTTCTAATCCTTTGTAGCATTTCCTCCTTCATATTAATTTCATTTCAGGCTTATCTTGTTTAATATTTGGACAGTTGTGTCAAACAGGCTCTGTATTTCATCAGGGAAATTGTTTTGTTGGTGTACAAGATAAGGAATATCTATCACTGCATGCATTCAAAGGATTTTCCTCAGTGGTGATGAAATCTCATGGTTACTTCTTATAACTTACAGTTACATAAAGAGAACCTAATAAACATATCAATACATTAAGATACAATTGCTCACAAACTTCTTTGTTATTCTGAAAGGAAGATTACAGTTTACTAATTTATGTCAGTACTCTTTCTTCAATTCACCATTATATGTTAATAATGTCCTATAGAGTGTGCCCAAATGTAAGGGCAAGAGAGATGGGTAAGAGTACCCATCTCCCATAGTTCTTCAGGGAACTCCTGATACATCACAGGAAACAGCTTTCATACTGTATTTTCTGGTACCTTGCTAAAATAGAACAAGATGGAACTGTGGTGCTCTCAAGCTCTTTGTTCACAAAGTATGGCTGAGGATAAAATATTTCCGACAAAGGCATTTGTAGTTGGTGGTTGTTCTTGAAGTGCGCAGCAGACTGATTTAATGTCACACAGATTATCTAGTTCAAATAGATCTTTCTTATAACTAATATCTGTATTTCCCTGGAGATTTTCTTTTTAAATTTTCCACCATTGTTTTACTACTGCTGGAATAAGCCATATGAAAATTAAGCTGTTGTAGCAGTATAATAATTTTAGTCACAATTCCCTACTTCTAGGATTTAAAGAAACTTACATGATGTGAAATTATTTTATAATTTTGGCTCAAAGATTTTCAGAGTAAATAGTTTGCAGCAGCAACAAAGAACATAGATGTTAGAACATATTTGCAACAACAAAGTATGCTAAAAGTAGTTGTGTTACTGCTATTACAATTAATTATCCATATCTGTTAATATTTCCAACACCATCCAGTATTGCTCCCATTGTGATTCTATTACTATGTATCAGACATTGAAAGTACTCTATGATGTAATAAGGAGAGTGGTATTTTTTCTGTTTCTGACTACTTTTTAATATTCTCATGGGAAACTCTTTCTAGGAAAACATAAGAAGAAAATGTTAAAAATAAATAATAAAATAAAATAAAATAAAATAAAATAAAATAAAATAAAATAATGCAGAATCCTTCCTTTGCCAGATTTGCAGGTTTTTTTTCTTACTGAAGAAAATATTTTCTGCTTTTTCCCAAGAAGTGCATAAATTCATCATTCAGGCACTGTTGAGGACAAAAAAAAAAAAAAAAAAAAGAAAGCAAGCATATTTGAAAAGGGGATTAAGTGGGTAAAACTGAATACAGGAATGATAAAAGAATTAAATTGATCAATTTGAGTAGGAATATAAAATCCTATAATGAAGAATTGCCTGAATTAGTCATAGAATCATAGAAAGTTTTGTGTTGGAAGGTCCTTAAAGATCTAGTTCCAATCCCTCTGCCATGGACAGGGACACCTTCCACTAGACGGGGTTTCTCAAAGCTCCATCCAATCTGGCATTGAACATTTCCAGGGAGGCAACATCCACCATGAATATAATAATCAGAATAAATACGGTTAAAACACCCACAAACCCAAAACCCAGAAGGCTGTACAAAACAGAAGAAATTTTTGGGGAGATTGTGAGGAGTTTTTAAAGCTACACAATGTTTACAATTTAAAATTTAGTAGCTAAAATTATGAATAACAGCAAAATTCCAATGCAGTTTTACCAGTAGCATGCAAGGAAATGAAAGAAAGTTCAGTTTGTTAATAATGAGATTTCCTGAAACCCCCAGAGAACTTTAAAGCCCTCAGGATCTTCCTAAGGGAATAGAGAGGCTGAAGAATTTGCACATACAGTTAAAAAGAAATAGCTTAACATGATTCTTTAGATTGCTTCACCGAGTAAATAAGTATATTAAAATAGCTGTTAAAATAATAGTGAGAACAGCTGGAACACTGTTATGAGGATGACCTAATGATTTATGTGACTCAGGGTACTATGTCCTGATGACATGGAAAGTGGAATAACCAAATAAGTAAAAAAAATCCTGGGTAAAAACATGACAAAGAACTTTAGAAATAAAAGAGGTATTTAGACAAGCAATAGAAATAAAATAAAGAAGAACTAGTGTGGGCAACAAACAGCTGAAGAGATTAAAAAACTGGGTTTTGTATTCAACAGATACAGAAAAATACTGGCCTGCAAAAACAAAGTCTGGAAGTGTTTGTCTTACTTGTCTACTTTATTTGTTGCTTCTACTCACTACAGCCCATGTGCTTTGCTGTCTCATAAAATCCTCTCATGCACTTAAATAAACTGTATTTTATTGTCCTGCAAAAGACAATTTGGCTGATGCTATTACTCCAAATGAAATCAATGGCAGAGCTACCATCAGCTCAATGGAAAAGAGCTTATCCCACTCCCATAAAATATAGCAAAAAAATTAGCACTGAGTCTGATCAATGCCTTTTCAAATCAGAACTTAGTGCAACACGCAGTGGGTTTCCTGACTTCAACAGGTTGCTAAGTGCAGGTTCTTTTTCTCTCACCTGGGCATTTCTGTGTCTCCTTACTCACAGAAGGACTTACCATTATAAATTTTTATTCCCTTTACTATCTGGCAGGGTAACTTTTCCTCAGCTGAAGAGAGGTATCTTTCAACACTAAAATATCCTGATAAAGTCGGTAGGAACTTAATCTTAATTATTGGAAGTGCTGCTGCATTAACTAGATGATTTTTTTCTATGAGGATATAATTCCAAATACATCTTCAAGCAACATCCTGAACAACAGAAAAGCTGATGTCATGATGAGTGACACAAGCATCATTCATAGTTAAGTAATTCCTAGTATTTTACAGTATTTTAACATTTTTAGTACTCCAAAGATAAAAGATCAATATTGAGCAGGTAATAGCACCTAATAGCAGAAGAGACCCTGTTGAACTTGTGAAAAACAGTTTGCTTACTCCAATTGTTTTGGTAGAATGTTAAATAAATGAATATTTAAATGCATTTAATATATTTATTGAATAATTGCATTCCTAGTCAAATTCAAAACAAAAATATATAGAATTAACTCCGTAGAAAACTTGGGAGAAATAGATCTTTTGTTCATCCATCCATCCATCATTACATATCAAATTCAATCACAGAATCACAGAAATTAGGGGCTGGAAGGGACCTAGAAGATCATCTAGTCCAACCCCCCTGCCAGAGCGGGATCACCTAGACTAAGTCACCCAGGAACAGATCCAGGGGGGTCTTGAATGTCTCCAGAGAAGGAG
>JANHGL010021090.1:73125-91916 GCA_024611195.1 Ceyx melanurus
CCCCTCAGTCTCCTCCAGGCTAAAGAGCCCCAGCTCTCTCAGCCTCTTCTCATAAGGGAGATGCTCCATTCCCCTAATAATTTTGGTGGCCCTGTGTTGGACTCTCTCCAGCAAATCTCTATCATGGATCCGTGATTCATAATTATTAGTATGTAGACTGAGTGTTTCTGGCTCCTTTCTTTTTCCATTTCTCTAGTTATTACACAATTACAAATTATTTGTAAGTAGCACTAATATTTTTTGTGTGGAGTTGTATCAAATACTATTTTCCTCAAATTTCTGAGCCCTCAGAAGTCCCTTCCATTTCAACTCCCTGTTTATCACCTTCTTTTCCAAATAATTAGGCATCCAAACAAAATCATCTGTCTTTGTTTTGCAGATATTTAATAATCTGTTTGGAAACAAAGAAATGATAGATTCAAGTTGTTAAAGTGGCAGGTGATGCTCTATTCATGCAAGAATCTTTTCTGCTAAACTTTATTTACATACCTGTAGATGTTATCTGTCATTATTAATATAGAAACTCACACATATCTGCATACACACACACAGAACAATGCATGGAAACCCACTGTAGAACTAATATTTCTACAGTTTCCTAATTCCAGAATTCCCATTTGTTTACTACATTATTTTAAATAGATTATTTAAATAGGATGTTATAGTACTTAATACATGTATTAGTACTTTTATGTGTATAATAGTGCTAAGCTGTCTCTAGGAGAATAATTTCATATCTGCACAATGCTTCCAATAATTATAGGATCTATTCAGCATTATTAAAAGTGTGTGCTAATAAAAATACTGGAGAACTATAAGTTTCAGAGATTAATTTATGGGGTTTTTTTCCACCTGCAGATGTTTTACCAAAACATAGTAATCCTACAGGATCTAGTAAAATTATTTTTGCTTTTGGGAGAATCAACACAAAACTATTTTAAAAGTCCTGTTTAATACAACTTCACTCTGATAAAAATACTGACTTTTAGTCAAAAGATTTTCAAGTCAGAAAGACTTTTTAGCTATTTTTCTAAAAACTTTTAACATTTTGGGTTTTTCAAGTGGGTTCAGAAAAGCAAGTAATTTCAAAATTTCTTACAGAAGATAATTCCACTGTTCAAGCAGTTCAAAAGAAGTCAGGTTGATAAGCTTATATAAGTTAATGGCTTATGTAAAAGAGAAGTTTAACTTAAAACTGCAATATCATCTCTTTGCATTAGCATTACCTTGTCAAAAAGTAGTAAATCTGTGTATGTATGAATTTTAGACACAGTACAAAGTTACAGATTTTATATTTCCTTCCTTTAACCAGTTTTATACTGACTTCAGCACTTGAAAGCTTATCTATATGGCTTTATTGGAGTTGCATCTGAATTGCATACATATGAAGTGACAGAAAAAAATCAAGCTTGTCCTCTCAGAAGAGGATAAGAATTACTCAGCGACTAGGTGTGGTTTATTGTCCATTATTAGAGCCATGTGTCCAGATTCAGAAACAAGAATAGAGGTATGCCTTCACACTTTGTGACTTTCTGCTGATTAGATTCTCCAACTTTATTCAAGTCTACAGAGTAGCTTCACCTAGATGAAATGAAAACAAAGGTGGACTCGAGATATTAATCAGATCTCTCCTCACAGCCAATCAGCTGCACGTGTCACAGTGTAATCAAACCAACTGACACCACAAAGCAATTGCAGCTACAGGCTTTGTCCAAAGCACTAACAAGATATCATTCATTATATTAAAAAAAAAAATAAATGTACAACGATCATTTCCTTCAGTCAGGTGGATGACAGACACAGGCTTCAGGACTTGGTTTTGTTACACCTGAATCCACACCAAACAAACTCAGTAGCTTGCACAGTTATCAGTGGTTTGTTTATATCTCTGTCTCTTCTTGGGAAGATCTGTTGTATAGCAATTCTAATGCTGAGAGGTCCAAAGCAAAGGACAATGCTCAGTGGATTTATTTACCTCTCCAGATAACAGTCTTCTCAGAGTGGCAGTGCTGTGTCTGATCTGGAAACAAAACAAAAGTTACAGTATTTTCTCTTTTATAGGAGATGATTCATCATAGCTGTCCAATTGTTTTTTCAACGAGAACTGAAATTCATTATGTGTTTGGGTATTTTTGGCTCACGGAGCTTTGTAAAAGGACATCGATATATTGAATAGTTAAACACTGAAGAACATTGATGTAGTTGGTCTTTTGTATCTTCTTTTTACTAATATAGATGACTGCCCAATCCCTTGGTGCCTGAAAATGTCCCATTGTGCATTCATTGTCCAAAATTACCATGAAAGAAGAAATGAGAGATGTAACTAAATGAAACTGACATTGTGGCAACAGCAATGCCTTCCTTCTCTTGTCCAAGCCTAAGGTGAAAAATGTCCAACTGGGTCCTTATCTGAGACTGGAGAGGGGAGATCTGGAACTCAAAGGATACAGCTGAGACAACCCAAGTTAGACCACTTGAGAAAGCAGGCAAAAATGAAAATCCACTTTCTGAAATGTTACTGAGCATTAACTCAAAACTTGGGAGAAAGGGAAATGTGAGTGACTCAGAGTTTTTATTTTCTCTAAAAATTCAGGCAGACACAGAATATTATCTGAATATACTAGTCAACTTAATTTCCATCAATAAACCAAAATGTTATGTTTTATTCAAAAACATGAAAGGTTTTGCTTTTATTCAGATACCTGGGAAATGTTTTTTTTTTGTTTTACCTTGAGATTCACCTTCTGTTAGATGGCTCTATATATTGTCTTTATTTCAGAAAAGAAAAGCTGCTGGAAATATCATGATTTCCCAAAAACTGAAAATTTTGAGATTCAAACTACCAGACAACTACTGTCTCACTATAGGTTAGGGAACAGAACACTAGCCAAGTGGCATGTGAAAACATATATTCACAAGATGTGAAATTATAAATCTTTATTGGTTGTGTTTGGGTGGCTTTTATTTATTTATCTTCATAGTGTTTTTTTTTTTAATTGAGGCACTGCTAAGGGGTGTTATCAAAAACTGCTGCAAAAATAATCTTAGGAAGTAAGTATTACAAAAGATAGTTTTCTTTAGGAAGGATTAAATATGTCATTGCCCTTGTAACAAGTATATATCCCCAGTATCTTGGACAAAATCCAGTTTGAGGAATTGCATTCTGCCTACCTAAATTTTCTCAGCAGTTGGAATGGATATCCTATTAAGTAGTATCATCCATTGTTAGGCATCTGTAAATAGCACCATCCTGTTCTCTTTTGGAAAGCAATACTCAATGTTCCTCAACACTGTTACTAGCTGACCTTGAAAAGTGCTAGGCACTGGAGATGAAGGGGAATGACAAGCAGAGAACTCATCCCAGGAAAGGATCAACATTTGCAGGATCAGGCCCCTAAAGAGATTATTTTTTGTGTCATGAGGGTTGCATGTCAACTTACACAGAGGAAAGGAAGTTATTCTCGATAACACAGTGTATATACAATTGCAGCAAAAAAAAATAGAGAACACTGCATGGTTCCTCTGTCTTGGGTTGTTAAGGCTCACTAACCAGAAAAAGAAATAATTTTAAATAGCAGTCTTCAATGGATGCTCAGCTGATACATGCAGTAAATATTAATTGTATGAACCAAGTGTTATGCCCATGAACGTGCAAGTGCATCAGCAACCTGTAACATGGAACACCATACCTGTCATTTGGAACTAATTTGCAGAAATTTCAATCAGATGTCGCCATACAATGCTGCATACACATTCATGTAGCATTCAGTCTTCTGTATCTCATATACACACACAAACACTTTTTCTGATTTTCATCCTTATGTTCCATATAAAATCAGTCCATAACTTACTTTGGAAAATGCAAATTTATATGGTAAAGAATAAAAATTGCATTCCTTTCAAGTGACTTTTGTCTTTAAATACAGTTGCCTGAGGGACTCTTCTTGGATGGAGACACTGGAGGAATGGAGGAGACTTTTGTTGTCTCTTCTGTGGGCTAAGTAAGAGATTCAGTTACCAAACACAATGTGAAGATACCTGGTGAAGAAAAAAGGTGACCTCATAAGGTTTGATGCATCCACATGGATTCCCAAGTGCTAAACCCCATCCTCATGTTTGTCAGTATGATACAGGAGCTCTCCCACAGATGAAATATGAAGTATTGAAGGTATATGTCTGCAACCTGTTGCTTCCATAGAAACTTCCTTAGACTGCTAATGGTTGCTCCTGGCTAGGAAAGCTGAGTTGATACCACATCAAACCTGTGAATTCTGTCTAAAAGACAAGACAAATTCACTGACACATAGCATGGACTTCTGTCTCACCTGCATAGAATCATAGAATCATAGAATCATAGAATGTTAGGGGCTGGAAGGGACCTATAAGATCCTCTAGTCCAACCCTCTGCCAGAGCGGGATCACCTAGACTAAGTCACCCAGGAACAGATCCAGGGGGGTCTTGAATGTCTCCAGAGAAGGAGACTCCACAACCTCCGTGGGCAGCATATTAGGCAAGAGAAGGTTTGACATATTCCAGTTCCTCCAGGGACAGAATGAATGTCACTCACCTTATTACATACATCCAGTAGTTGGATGCTTAATACTTGCTAGTTTTTCTGGGCTGCTTGGTAATAGGAAACAGTATGGAAGAACAAACCCATTGAACTCTTACCTTTAATGAAAGGTAGCCCTTTAATTACAACACACAAAAAAAAGGAGTGGAACAAAAATGTAATTTTATAGTCTCACTGTATTTTTTAAAAGTTTAAAAATTATCATTTTAATTCAGAATAAACCAAAAGTTTTGAAATTTTGCATGAAGTTGAACATTCATAGGAAATTCATTTGGAGTAGAATGAAATATTATATGCTAATAATAAAATGACATTGATTTACTTTAAAAGATATTATGAAGTGAAAGATTAAGCCAAAAAAACTAAACCAAGGACATTGAGTTAATGAAAATGAAACAGCTTATTTAGAAGATGTTTTTGTGTTCTTAAAAGTCACATTTTCACCTTGAAAATGTAAAACTAAATCACTGCAATTTGTTATTAAATTAGTTTCTACAGGCAGATAGTGTTATTTTTATAGTATTCCATTTCAATTCCTTCAGAGATAATTCAATGAATTCTTACACCTAAAGAAGGACAGAGGACAAGGCCTATAAAATAACAAAAGAACAAATGATTTAGCAGTTTAGACTTGTCTATGTCTTGCTGCTATGATTAAAAATTTTCTTTTATGTCACATTAGTATCTTGTTTCTGGTAAATGGATGACATGTTGAGGATGCAACCAAGTGAAAGAAGAGTAGTGTGACTTCAACAGATTGAAAAGAATAAAAGAAAGTGTAGTTTTGGGAGCAGAACGAGGGCAGAATATTTGTAACCCAAAATGATACTTAACATTGAACTGACAGCCTTTACCCTTTTGTAGTATACTGTTACAGATGCAATAAAATTGAGCTTCACATGTAATCCCAAGGAATCTGGAGCATCAGAAAATTAATGAATAGTTTAAAGAGAAATGAAAAAGGACAGAAACCTATAATACCCTGAAGCAGATACTCTCAGTGCATGGTTGCTACGTTTATGATCTGGAGTTTGCTTTGTAAACTTTTTCCCTTTCCTTGTTTGGAAGATATGTGATGTCTTCGTTTCTCCTTGTGAGGGAAAAAGAAATTTAAAATAAAAACACAAAACCTATGATAACATAATGGATACACATGAATGATATTCACACAGGCTAAACCTGACCAGTAACAGACGTCACAGATCCCATAAGAATACTGATTAGGTGAAGCTTCTCTTTAGATAGTTTAGATAGGGTTGTTTTTTGCTTTGTTTTGTTTTGGGGTTTTTTTTTAATAAAAAAAAAAAAAAAAGCAGCCATGAATTTCTGATAAATTTTATTGCATAGTTTTATGGATTGTTGATGTAAACAGTTCTTTGGTGGTTGTTCACAGTCTACTCATTCATTAAGATCCTATCATGTTGTTAGAAGCCGAATGCCAAAGTTCATGCAAGAGTCTTATTCTGCAGCTGGACAATAGCATTTTAACAATGAGACTGTGCAAGTCTGAAGTTACAAAGCACAATATGTCAGTTACAGAAAAAAAAATCTCTGGCCTCAATGGCAAAAAAAAGGACCCATAATTTATTAATTTCAGTCCCAAATATGTGGTAAGTGAAAAACAGAAATAATTGTAACTTTTAGATAATTTGTTCATATTTGAGACCTCTGGAAGTGATAGAGGTCAGAAGACCTATCCAGAAAATCACTTCTAATAACAGCAGCAGGACCACCTGAACTTCAGAAATAAAACCCCAGCTTCAAAAAGTCTATGTCATTTTTTAATAGTTTCCCCCCCCATCAGAAATGTTACTCCTGTTAAATACATAGTATAAAAAAAGATTGTTATAAAAATTATTTGAGTTCAGTAGCTGCTCCCCTTTTATCTTTGTTGTTCCACTCATTGCTTTGTCACCTGTAGAGACTGTAAAAAAAAGAATGTCACCAACCCTACTGGAACAAGTAAGTTTCACTCATTAAAAACAGCAGTCATATGTTTACCATATACAAATGCATGCAGCATGCAAGACAGAACCAGTCATTCAAGCGGGAAAGTGTGAGGCTAAATAATATAATTGCTATATTATAATATATAGGTCTTCACAGTGGCATGATAGCCTATGTGGACTCAACCACACAGCAGGACTAATTAAAAAGGCAGATGAAAACTAGTGCTATCAAAAATTGCATAAAGACATTACTTTTTTTCCACCCTCCTTTTCTTAGAGCCAATGGGAAGAGACAAATTCACAGTGTGTTCCACATTAGCCCATACGTGCATGCTAAGAGAAAATTTACTCCCATTACTGCATGGTAGGTGTGCATCCATGGCTACAAGTTAGGATTTGAGTGCACATCATTAATTATATAATTCTCATCCCACAGCTGTGTGGAATTATATAATCAAAATATTATACATAAGGTGAAATTCACTCCTGTGGGCAAAGCTGGAACACAGATCATATAACACAACCATCCTACTCATGCCTTCAGAATTTACATTCAGTAAATGTATTATTAAAACTTAATTGTGAGTATTCTCTAATCAGTGCAATCTGGGGCCTTGAATATGCATTTTTTTTTTATATATAAATACTGAACACAACTGGCTGGAGATCTGTTTAAAAAAAAGTAAAGTTTTTCTCTCAAAAGCAGTAGATCTAATATTTGTGTCACCAAACTTCAAATGTTTTTAAAAGTTTAAAATCTAGGGTGGTATTTATTGCTTCATATCACATACACAATAAAAATTAGATAAGATTTCTCATCTTAAAAATGCCCATTTCTCCTGTCCCATGTAGAGTCTGAAAAGCCAGGAACTTGTGCTTTTTTTAATGTCCAGTGCTAAACAAGTTGTTTTTAAGTGTAGGAGGCAACATTCAGGTGGCTGCCTGTGAATCAGTAAAAAATCTCTTTTCACAATGAAAGACAAAAAGACTATCTTCTGACGAAAGAAGTGGAGCTTTTTTACAACTAAATTTCCAAAGCTCTACTGTCAATAAAAGTTTGAAAAACTGGTTAGTTGAGAATCCTCTGCCTGAAGAGTACTACATTTTTTTATTATAATTTACTCAGCCATTGAATAAATAAATAAATCCCACTCCTCAGAACAAAGAGAGTTTTAATACAACATCCATTACGGCTCTTAAAGAGAAAGTAGCTAATGCAAAGAAAAAAAAAATTAACAAAAAAAAAAACAACAAAACTACAAAAAAAAATACCGAAGCAGGCACAATGTTGGACCTCAGGAGACTGAGCAGTTAAACCCTCAGAAGTAGCTAATGTGAATTTGGGGAAGATAAGTGTCTGACTGTCAAAGACAAGTGAGAAAAGCTAAGTGATTTGTAGCAGAGTATCATCAGGAGAATTTGAGCATTATATGTTAAAGGGAGAAGAAACAGCCTTATTTAGCCTTTTTCTCATTTCCAGAAAAATAAAAATTAGATCAGTGAACAACCTTACCAGTCACTAAGAGTAAGAATCACTTTGCCTGAATTTTTCTACCTGGAGGTTAAATGACCAGTTTAAAAGAGTTATTTATTTCTTTCCCAGTTTAATAGGGCAGGAGATGCATTACCAGAGTTACTCTTTTGCCCTTGAGAAAGTGCTAAGATAGGATAAATCTTAATCTAAAAAACCATGTCTTCCCTCTTTAAGCAAATAGAGCCCAGAAGAGTAGTTTAGACCACACAGTTTTAAAATAGTTCATATTGACTTGAGAAAACAACCGTAAGACCAGGAGGTCAGACAGTTCCCAGTACCTGCACTTAAAAATGACCAATAGCCAATGGTAGAGAAGAAGCCTTCTTTTCCATGAAGCTGAGTATGACAAACACTGCTGTGGGTTCACACAAGGGAAAGTACCACTTCCTCCTAGGTATTACAAGGAAAGATAGCCACCAGATTTGACTTGCTTACTTCTTTCCTTCCTGTGATATTAAACACTTATTAATGTGGTTAGCCTGACTGCAACCCATTCCTTTTCACCAATGTAAAGCATGTCATTCAGTAATGTAAAAGTCAATCTTTATATTTTTTTCCTTTTTTCCCTGATAGAACTACACTTCATCTCATTTTCTCATTTAGAATATTCTTTCTCATCCTTCTGGACTAGATGCCTCAATCTCTGAATGAACATCTAACCTCTGTAATGTGTTCTACAAATCACTTGGGTCTCTCTCATTGCATTCCTCTATCAAAATAATCTTAAATGGAATTTAAGTACATTAGTTGTAGGCAACAGTTTTTCTTACTCTCAGAGACATGGATCTATTGGCTCTGACAATCTATATTAGATTATATGTTTCACAAGATATCTAAACCTCAGCTCTTTCCCCCAGTTTTACCTGTAGTGGTGCCTATATTGTAACATAACCCACCATCAGCTGAAAAGCACCAAAACACTACCTAATCCTGCCCAAATTATCCTTAATATACATATAGAGCACTGATTTCAACTCAAAATCAGCTAAGTAAAGAATCTTCCATATGATTTTCTGGTGATTAAAGTATTCAACAACATGTCAGAGCTAAATTCTAGTTCTTCCTCAGACTCTGGGGGCTCTTATATCCAAAAAGAGTAACTTAATCTCAAATTTATTCCTCTTGCAAATGGGTCATGGAAAATGAATGAATGTAAGAAAAGAAAGCAGCAATGGGGATGATGATTCTGTAAAGCAGTGGAAATTATTTTAGATGAAACTCACCATTTCTGGTATAACAACATTTAACTTGGGACAGTCTACAGAAGGTAGTTTGAATATGATTTCTCAATCCCATTCTGCTATTTAAAGGTGATATGCTATATAAAGGTAATATGAACATATTTTCTTCCAGGAAGGCCTCAATCACCTGATAAAATCATGGCTGAAGATTATAAAATACCTTGCATGCTATTACATATCTAATGTTCCATGAACATCTTTCACATAAATAAAAAATACACAATATTACATATATCACCTTGTCAGAGATTAAACCTGAATTTCATGAATGGTTGTTCTAAAGGTCAAACATACAAATTTTCTCCAAGATATCAAATAATATTGTGTGGAAATAATTTTCAAATGTACTGTAAGTGAATTCTGAAGACAGCTTCAAGACCTTGATATAAACAAAAGTTCAAGGTGTTTTAATAGCAGCATCTTAAGTGAAAAACTTCGGAACATTACAGCTTTCCAAGTAAAGTAGTGTGAAAAGGGGAAGTCAGGGAGATTTAAATATCAAAAGATATAGAAAGAACTGCAAGAACCAACAGAGTCTGTCTATATACAGCATCCTGGAGTGTTTGTCTATCTAGAGCTTTTCATTTGTCCATTTTCCATAGAGAAGGCTGTCTGTTTATGATAGAAATTCAGCCTATTGACTATACTATGATGAAGCACTTGAAGAGTGGTATCTTGTTATAATTCAGAACACATTGTAGAAAAGCACTTGTAAAATCTTTATTACTTGTATATTTAGATTAGTGGATTCATTGACTATAAAACAATTTTAATGAATCCTTCGGAAGTTTATATTATTTTCCTGGTTGCCAAGCAATTCTGTGAAGGACGTCTGTCAAATACTCCTTAAGTAATGCAAAGAAGAGTCATCTGCTAGTAATTGGACAGATGCAGGATTGCTTTTCTTTCCAGACAGAAGTATTCTGAGTTTGTTTCCTTAATCTTTCCTTAAACATAAATATATTCTGTAAACATTTAGTTGATAAATATCTCTCTATAGAGAGGAAGATATATGGAAATATATATAAAGATGCCTTTACACAGAAGACACTATCAACTAAACTTTCCTCTGTCAGACAGTAATGTGTTCAAAGATGTGCCAAAACTCACTTCCCCAGCCTTTGGAGTTTTGATTATGTAGTTGATACACTGATCATTTCCTAGTTCATCTCCCACTATTTTGTTATGTGTGTCTTGCCTTGACCCTCTGCTCCACTTGTTTGTTGTACCCTCATATTGTCCCCATATTTTTAGTTAGAGCAATTATTCCAGAAGTAGGAGGTTTTACTATCAAATGTGAGATAGGTGTTTTCTTCTAAGAACAGAGTAAGGCTGTTAGAAGCTACTGCAATTCAGCAAAATAAAAACAGTTGCTTCTATATTCCTTTGTTTTGCATATAATTTTATGGCACTTTTCTTACTGAAATTCCTAACAATGCAGTAAGGAACATGGATATGCATATTTTCTTCTCTTTTCATCTTCTCCCAAAAGAGAGCAAGGAAAGCAGTTTGTTTCAGTAAGGTTTCTGTAAAAGTTTAGAAAATACTTATGTTGGTTTACTGTTTCTTATAGCCATAACTGATGAAGCTGTGTTCCCCAGTTCCTGGGAAAGGGTTTTCGTTCATTTGTGTGCTTTCATGTTTATTTCCACCCCCTCAAAGTGAAGGATGAATTTATATGTTATGACAAAGTAATCCACTGTGCTAGAGGATCAAATCTTGTATAGAATTGTTCCTATTAACAACTTCAGTGTAGTCTAAATATTTACAGAACCAACCAGAGATGAGAAACGAAGCCTCCTTTTAACTTGGGATGAATGACACATGAGCTTGTGAGGAGGGCAGTCCATGTTGATGAGAAGATGGACTGCAGCACCAGTAACAGTGCAAAGTCTCTTAACAACTGTTGGAGACTCTGTGTCCAGTTATATCACATTGCTGTGGTGAAGATGAAAAGTAAATAAAGATGTGAACAGCCGATAACGGGTACCACAGATGAACAGACATTGGAGTTACCTAGCAACTGGAAAGAAAGTTCTGCCTGTGCTAGGCTAGACCTTAGATAGAGCACTCAGAGATTATGGGGCAAATTGACAAGTTGATGAATTGCTGATAAGTATCTGCAGACAAAAATCAGAAAAAAAAAAAAAAAAAGCAAAGGAGCTGCAAACTTGCCTGAATGTTTTCTTCTCTCTAGTAGCATAACTGCAGTCTTACTTGGGTTTTTAATATTTATTACTTGCTGATGTCTTTTGAGCATGAGACTGTTTTGAAGGTAGAAATATTGCTACTGTGAAGGACAAGAAGTTCCATTAATTGACTGCATGTGAATACATACCTTTGGACAGTTCATTTAATTGCTACATGTTTATCTAGGGACCAAGAGGGAGATTAGATCATTATAGTGCTTCTAGATTAGTCGGATTAGTGTCCAAGCATTGGCAAACTGAGGTTATACCCTGGGCCACATGAACACCTGCAGTGCATTGTAAGCCACTGCTTTTGCTTTCCACTTTTCTCCCAGGGGAATAGGCCTGGAAGGCATCTAGATAATTGCATCCTGCCAGTCTTATCTTGTAACCTCTTCACATAATCCTGTTATCAAGTTCCCTCTGAAAATGGTTTCTCGCTTCAACTCCTTTTATGAGATGGCTGCTCAGGCTTCACATTGATGGTTGGGAATGCTTTAATATCCAACCTAATTTGCTTGTGGCAAGTTTATATTTTTTTGTTGTGATAATATCAGTTTGTATAGACATTTCACCACTTAATGTCTACCATAACCCTGTGTTTAACAATCAATGCCTTTATCTTTGTTTTTAATTTGAACACATACCTTCTTGTGACAGGCCAACTCTTCACTGCTGTTGATCAGTCATCACCCAGTCATTTCCCCTCTCTTTCACAAGTTCCTTGTGTCTGAGTCCCTTAATACATAGTTCAAGCACCGCAGACCATACTGACACTTGCTGACATTGACATAAATCTGCTAATTTCCCTAAAGCCAGCAGGACTATGCTTTTCACTGCTTTTGCTGAAAAACAGTTTAAATACAGATGGGCAAGGCTTTGGATGTTAGAGTAGATTCAGGGCTTCTTCACTATAATCTTCTCTAATTCATGATAAGAAAAAAGATAGCTGCAATCTACTTGATAAGTTCTTCCTTAAACTGATGACAAACATGAAACTAAAATTTACTGTGTCCAAAGACTTCACATTGAGGCACCACAGGTTCAGAATCAGAACATGGGTCCACTGTATACGATCAACGTCTGGGACTCCTCTGGATGCACAAATAATGGAAGGGGACCCTTCCACCAATGGATAAAATGCAGTTATCTAAACATTTTATTTTTTCACACCAGCAGGTGGCCCTAGCTCCAATCTTTTCTGGTGCAGTAGGTGACTAGCAAACTGAATGGAAGAAGCAGGGCAAGCTGCTAATCAGAGCAGCCCCTCAAGGCATCTGCCACCTGCTGCCTCCTCCAAGGAGCTCTTCTGATTAGTTCTCTCCTAATGCATTCACCTCCACATATAGGTTATGACTGAAACTGATGGGACTACTTTCCACAGACATGGTAGGCAGAATTTGGCCCAGAACTACCACATTTAGTTATTTTGTGAGCATTTTAGTAACACATACTGGCTACCTTGTTTTAGCTGATTACCTAGATTTGGGCTGTTCTGGAACAAGTTGGTTTTAATCTCACTGACCTAATGCTCACTCAAGTCATGGTAATGGGTCTGTTGGGCTCCTACTTCTGAGGGACTTGCTGGTAGTTCTTCCCTTGAACACAATGAGGTATTCCATAGTAATTAGATCTACATTGTGGATATAAAATTAGCTGTTTGCTGTATTTACCTATTATTAATCATGTTTGTCCACCTCTGCATGCTTAGCATGGTAGAAAAAATTTAAATTCCAATAGCAGATGCATATTGGACAACTATTAGTTAGACCGCATTTTTTTAAGCAACATGGAGGAAATGTTTTACTCGTTTGGTTTTTTTCGAGACTATAATGGCCTATTTATAGGCCAGTGCTGAAAGAAAAGTGTAAATGGATAGATATGCAGTTGGAATATTTATCTGTCTAAATAACATTATTGGGAGCTAGAGGAGTAATAACAAAGGAAATCAATTGGGAAATTTTGTAAAAAGTGGTTCTCATAAAAATTCTTCAGAAAATGTATGTGCCTACTACATTCCACTCCTTTTAAAAGCATTCAGCTTCAACAGTTAACACATTTTCAGCTGAGGGTGTTTGGGCAATTCACTTGGAGAGAAAATAGTCATTTAAAAAATAAAATAAATCTCATCATGTGCAGAAACAGGGGTAGCTCTCCCTCTCCAGTGGTGCCACACACTTGTGCCTCATGCCATTAATGAAGAATAAAAAAAATAACAGCGAGAATGTATAATCTAAAATGAGAACTAGTGGGACCAAAGTCAAACCTGATGAAAACAAGACATCAGTCTGTTGGATATGGCAGAGCAACATAATTACCCAATCCCATTTTGGACCTCAAATAAGCAAAGAAAAATGGAAGAGTATAATTAGCAGTGTTCAACACTGTCTGTAATGAAGACCATTTTATTGCACAGGAATACTTTATCATACTCTTTGACTTGCTTACTTTGGCATGATAGCAAATGATAATTTTATACTATCAAGGCTATCCACTGCCCAAGTGCAAAAAAAACCCACAACAACCCTGCACAACTGCACAACAACATGTGCTGACAGGGAAGGAAAAGTGGAAAGGAAGAAGAAAACAGATAAACATGAAGATGTTAACTCACGTCAGCTCTGGCATTTTGTCACCTCCAGGCATTCTGCTGAGAGATGATTCTTAGTAACCCCATACCTCTAGATAACTCTTTGTGTAATACTGGATAACGGCAGTTTTGACAGCATATAGGCTATATGATATTAATTAATTCTGCTCAATAATATATTTTAATATGGAATTACACTGTGTCAGATCTTCCCATCATGTGACAGAAAACGGCATCTCAGCAAAGTGTTTATTGGAATGAAAACTAGATTTTTTAAGAAACATATTGGGCTTTTTCATGTGGGTGTTTTCTATCTCAAAGACCCAGTTGCCAAAAGAAAATAGCAAAACTTAGGGGATTGTGTTGGTTTTTTTTTTTAATAGTTAACAACTTTCTTTTCATTTGGGGGGGGAGAGGAGGAAGGGAGGAAGAGAGGAAGGAAAATTTAAAACTTAATTCATAAATGTAAGAGGAAAAAATGTTCAAATATATATATATGGACATGTCTTGCCATATAATATAGTACACAAATATGTTGACAACTCTTTCGTGATATTTAGTATTTTCCTATTTTTTTTTATTAATCTCATTGCCAATATGAGGCAAGACGTGAGAATATCTCCTTTCATTTCATACACTGACAAATATTCCAAGCCTTAATTTTGCCTAGTAAAGCTGAAGAAATATGATGCAACACACACAGGGGCTCAATATCTTTTACTTCTTAAAGCTCATAACTATAGGGCTTGGGTTTCTAGTTTGTTGTGTTTTGCTGGTGGATAGCCTTGAAATGATGACATTTCAGATAGAAAACGGACTTCTCATTTTTTCTACAGGTCATCCATCACACATGCCATTAGAGGAACAAATAAGCAGTGAACATAATATTTTCCTTCTTCACACACGAATTTTCACCAAAGATCAGAAACATGATAATTTAAGCAATTTTAACTTTGTATTTATAACATGACCATAAGGAACATAGAAGAATGGGAACAATGAACACCATGTAGAGATCTGAAGACAAAGATGAATTCTTCATCCATGGTTGGGAAAATGAAGAAGGAAATGTGTCCTTTGTATTTTCCTTTCTCCTAATCATAATCCCAGTCTGATACTTAAATGAGACATGGCTCTCAGGTGGAGCAGTAACACTGGGACAATACATCTGTGTACACCTGGGACTGCTGCTTTGGCTCCTGTCTTTTCTATTTCACTGCTGTCCTGCAGACACCAGATGTGTTTCTGTTTCCATGGGAGGAGGGTAATCACCAGCAGCTGTTTCAAGCACTAGGAGACAGAGTTGGGTTTTAGTGCTAGTCCATAAGCATTACAATAGCCTGTTGAGCTTGCTGCATGTGTATTGGGGTTGTTTTGTTTTGTTTTGTTTATCTGCAGAAACAGAGCAGCCAGCTTGGTGGATAAACTTAACATTCAATAATGAGCAACAGACTTTCTAAAGCACTAGCTTAAGAACTGCATGTCACACTCCCTCAATGAACAAATGCTATCCTTCAGCCTGTGTCAAGAATAACCCATCTCAGCTGATAGGAGTCCCCTTCTGACACTCAGGCAAAACAAAAGACAATACATCTCAGCAGCAAAACTCAATGAGTTCACAGCCTGAAGTTCATGCAAGAATGCAAGTGTAACGCTGCCATTTGACTAAAATTGTTTAACAAACCTTCTTTTCCTTAGTTTAATTTCAGTACATTTCAGAGCTCCTTTCCCTATGGTTCTCTAACACATTGTAGGTTAAATTTTGTGACTTAAATTTTTAGATCTTGGCTTAGCTAAATGGATCTTGTTTAAGGAGAGCACAGGATTCTACTCTAGTTTGCTTCAGAAACTTCTCCAAGACACTGAGCTTTCTAACTTATTTTCAAGAGTCCCATGATATTTTCAGTTATTACTAGTCAAAAGAAACACGAGACCTAGGGTCTCAGATAGAAAGCCAGCTGGCTCAGTCAGAAACCCTGTGTTCAGTGAGAGAGCCTGTGAGATTTATTTCTTCAATCACTTAGGCTCCTTTGAAAGACATATTCAAAATCTAAAACCTGAGCCCATTTCCAAATATCTTATTTACAGGAAGGAAAATTTCCTGGGGTAATACTGGAAATACATCTTAGAAGTCATCACCATCTATTCTAGCTGAATAAACAGTCCTGACCATACACAAGGAAGAGAAAATATAACAAAATTTCAGTATATTATTATTATTAAACATATTATTGTTGTCATTATTATTTTTATTTGTTAGAGGAAATAACTGAAGAGTTAGATAGGAGAAACTTTGAAATAAGATGAGAAATAAGGTCATCTTTTACCCTTTGGCCAGAAGTAAGTCTTTAAAGTCAGTTCATAATTGCACCAGCAACCAGTGGAGACTCTAGTATATGTCAATACCAATGAGCGATTGTTAATTTCTCTGATCAGCAACATTTTGCATCATTTGTAACTTGTATACTGAGTCTAAAGGGAGACTTCCAAGTAAATCATTAAAACACATTGTAAATGCAGGAACCAGTTTCTCTTAAAATGCTTTAGTAACACTTCATTAATTATATTGAACCTGCAGCCTGAAATTCTTCTAGCTTATATTCATCACTTACCACGACCAGTTGTCTATATAATGTTTAAGACACTACTATATCAAGCTGAATAGACAAAATATATCCCATAGATCTTAGTAGTAGAATAAAGAGCCACAGTTTTCAATGGTGTCAGCAGTTCAGACACACTTGAATGTGGCATCTCACAGAAAGATAAACAAAGCAAGATACGTTAGTAAATAGTTAATGAAGGTGGTAAAGTTTCTAGGTGGATCAAGCCCCTCTTCCCCTATTCTCATCTTGAGTACCTGTCACAATCCGATAAAGGATACATGGCAATTTTTCATGAAAGGTTTAAAAGTGATTCCCAAATGGTTAAATTAAGACACAAACGAGGTCAAATGCAACATGCACGACAAAGTTTTATTACAGTAGCAAAACAGAGTTGCTAGAGCAGACAGGACACGGGGAAAGATAGAAACAGAAAAGAAAGGAGAAAGCAGAGTACAACAAGTGATAGAATAGTCACCACCACGGTCCAGCGACGACGTCAGTGGGGCAGGGAACTTCTTTCTTCCTTTCACGGGAAAATACTTCTTTTTCTCCATCCATCATAGAGCAGATTTATACAGTTTTTCCACTACACCCCCCTTCCTCCCCCTATACAGGTGAGAAATTCCTTCTCCTCCTTTGAGATAAGGGAGGGGTGTAGTTAGCACACTTCTTTATTTGGCTAATTGGAGAGATCAGCCATTGTAAATCAACAGACCCGCAGGGTTCACTTATCGGAAAAGGCATTTATCTTCACGAAATATCAGAGCACTCCCAGCACCGACTTCAGACCGCTCCCCATCTCCAATCTCAAGCAGGGGGTGATGCTGAAATATTTCTTTAGCCTTGCTCAACTGTTCAGATGTCTCCAGACAGACAATTTGATTGTCTTAATGTCTTAGACTGTTTGGATCAAAACACTATATGTTGTTTCATATATACTATATATATTCATATATACATATATACATATACTGCTTGTCACAGTACCATTCATGGTAAGCCAACCATCTCCCTCTGGATCTGAGCCTGAGCAGGAACAGTCCACCCAGAAGCACACTGGGAATAGTGAAGGGACCTTACCTGCACCCTATAACTGTGTTCCAAAGAACATCATAGCATCAGTATCTCCTCAGGCCTACATTCATTGCATCTCAAATTAGGAAAAAGGAAATTTTTCTGGACTGAAATCATAGGAAATGCACAAGGACGCTAACCAGATAGATAGTTTCAGCTACAAGGAACAGCTTCCAGGAATGCAGTCTAATTATCTCAAATAAAATGACAGAACACATTATCATTTTCATTACACAGGCCTCATATATTATTCTTCATACATCAGTATGAGTAGAGCTTTCAAACCACTTTTCCTTTAATCTCCATTCTTCTTTCTTCATCAACATATTTGCTTGTGCTTTCCTAATACCTGCAGCAATATTAGTCACAACTGGCAGAAGCCTACAGAGAGCTTTAGAGAACATTATTTTTTTGCCCTCTGTGCATACAGTAGTCTTGGCCTTTAAAGATGTAACCCTTTGTCCTTTAAATAATAAAACTAATTTCCAAACATTCCAGTAAGATTATCTCAAATAATGGCAAACCACTAGTAGTAGTTTGAAGTGTCACTTAGATTCCCGGATAGTATCTCCCAATATCAAATAAACAGTTTTAAAATACATTCAAATACCTGTCTAGTATCTGGAGACAAAGATGCTTCTAAGAGTATAAGTAATATTCAGCCCCGAATTGGCACATGAAAAGCTGGATGTCTGCTGGAAATGTGTACCCACAGCACAGAAGGCTAACACCTCTCCTATGAAGAAAGACTGAAAGAGTTGGGGTTCAGCCTAAAGAAGAGAATGCTCTGGGGAGACCTTACTGCAGCATTTCAGTACTTAAAGGGGACCTATAAGAAAGATGGGAACAGTCTTTTTTAGCCAGAACCTGTTGAAACAAAACAAGGGGTGATGTTTTTAAACTAAAAGAGGGGAGATTTAGACTAGATGGAAGGAAGAAATCTTTACATTGAGGGTGATGAATCACAGAATCACAGAATCACAGAAATTAGGGGCTGGAAGGGACCTAGAAGATCATCTAGTCCAACCCCCCTG
>JANHGL010021091.1:0-25521 GCA_024611195.1 Ceyx melanurus
CTGCCCATGACAGGGAGGTTGGACTAGATGATCTCTAAGGTCCCTTCCAACCTAGGCCATTCTATGATTCTATGAAAATTTATTTATTTGTTTGTTTGTTTGTTTGTTTTTCCCTGAAAGGGTGAGTACCTTCAGGAGAGAGGAGCAGTGTCATTTTATCCCTGTGGACTCTGTATTAATCCAGCTATGTGAGCAAAAAAAAGCAGCAATTGCCTTTTGCAGAGCATCACAGTGTTGGGAATTTGTGATTACAGTGTATTCCATATATTGAAGAACTTGATCCCAAAGCTTTTGCTGGCTTGCCATGACCACATGAACCCAGGATGATTTCACCACTACAACCTGGCCGAATCATGTATAAGTCCCTTTCTGAGCTGGATTCTGATTTCCAAGGCCCTGTTTACAGCAGCTCCATGCCTTGAGGCAGTGGGAATTGCTAGAAAGTGTTTGACCATGGCAGTAAAAACTTTTGCCTTCTTTCAGCCTGTTGATTTTAATGCCTCTCTTCTAAAACTAAAACTGGAGTGATTAGTTTGAAATATTTGCTTCCAGTGATGGACAGTGAATGGCTTTTAGTCTATCTGCTCATCAGAGGGGCTTGGATTGGTTTGAATTTGTCTTTCATGGATTGCAGTGATGAAGCCACAAGACTCTTCCTTCTCAGCATGTCTGTGGTCATTCCTCATTTAGCAACAGTATTCAGATTCACCAATGCACAGTGTGTGATCTGGTCATTAGAGAAGACAGGAATCAATGGTCCCTGCAAGACAACTTTGCAAGTGCTGGTTGTGTGCTGAGCTACTTTTTGTGGTCCTTATAGACAACAGATGTTCCTTATAATAAAAAGTAATATCTTTATACAGGACTTTGTGCTGAGTTAGGGAAGCTGGTATCAATTTCTGATCTCATTTGTAAGTATCAGAGTTCCAGGCTACTTCCCCCCCAGCCTCCCCCCCCCACCCCCCCAATTAATGTACTGCTGAGAAATTAATTAAATTGTAAAGAGTATCAATGAGGGGTAACATTCATCTTCCTGATAGCAGCTGTGATACAGATAGCTGACAAAAAAAAAATATCCTAGACAATAGAAATTATTTTATCTGTTGTGCTGGTGGCTAATGGAAAAGTTGATGCTAAGCCTTGCAAAGCAATAAATGAGCCAATAACATGTACATAAAGATGCACCAGTCTTCAGAGCTTCACTTTCTCATATCATTAAACAAATAAATGATTGTTTCCTTTTGGGGATTTGTATTGGAATAATCATCAGACAATATGCTGGATTATTAAAAAGACAATACCTCTTTTTTTTTTTTCCGAAAGTGAAATTTAAAGTATCTTTGTTTGTTGAGAAGTGTTTAGATTTAAAAATGTAAATATAAACACCTTTGCATTATCAAATTTCCACAACACAAGTCTAAAGAGTAGTGAAATTTGAACAAGGCATCTCTTCATAGAGCAGTACTGAAAGTGATACACTCAATTTGAAGATCAATTTTTTTTAATGTCTTTCTATTTTTTCTCTGCAGCCTATATCGTGTGGGGAACGCTCTATAGTATCACCTTAAAATACAACTGCAGCTCTCTTATACGGTTTCTGAATTTCTCACTGCTGAAGTTTGGACGCAGAATTATGAAAATATTTTATTGATAAAAAACCTAAAACATATCTGATGCTTATATACAATACATAAAATAAGCAATTGCTAATTTTCATCCAGAAGACCCATTTTGGAAATGTCAAGTGTTTTGTTCACAATCAATTAACATCTATAGATTCTAATACATCCTGAAATACATGCTTCAGCACAATGAAGACATAGTTCCCCTGCAGAGGGTGACATTTGCACTTCAAAGTGTAAAAGCATCAATAGTGAGATTTGGAGAATATTCTACATACTCCACTCCCTCCTTTTTGTGGTTCTATTAGCTTAGTCTTCTTCATGCCTAACTCAAATGCTTAAATTGTCATTTACTTTTTACTATTATTTTCTTATTGTAATATTTTGTGTATTTTTGCCCTTTTTTTTTTAATGTGATGCTGCATGATTTTGGGGACAAGCTGAGAGCAAAGGTAAAGTATGTTAAACTTTCATATTATGTGCTTGCATTTTCAAGAAGTTGGAAGATATATTTCAGTGGTGTTTTTTTGTTTTAGTAAGATGTATTTTGGTGACATTTTCTTCAGCAAAGAATTGTAATTAAAGAAAATCATTTAAAAATGCACGGGCTCATACCAGTTCAGAGCAATTAGGCTAGGTAATTAGAAGCACGATAAAAGGGCTGCATGGGGAAAGGAATTTAAACCCTCATTGAACTGCTACTTCAAAAAGTGAATAAGAAAAAGAGTAAATTAAAAGTAGGGCTTATAGCTGGTAGGCAAAAGATAAAGCCAATTATTCTGGAAAAAGTAGTGCATACTTATTTATCTAGAGCTACTATTCATCACATGTAATAAGGTTCCTGAATATGGAGGCAGAAAACCTACCGCCTATTACAGAGTCACAGGATGGCTATGGAAGGGGTTGAAAGGGACCTCTGGAGATTGTTTCATCCAGCCCACCTGCTCCAGCAGGGTCACCCAGAGCAGGGCACCCAGGATCACATTATCCAAATGCATTTGGAATCTCTCCAGAGAAGGAGTCTCCACAACCTCTCTGGACAGCCTAGGCTAGGCTTCATCACCTTGTTGGTCCCAACATACTGTTCTTGTTCTTTTGGGCCTGTTTGTTGGGGTTTTTTTCAGCATGAATGACTTTTTTTTCAGTGGCTCCTAGATACACAAATCCAACCACACTTCAAAAAAGTAATCAATCACATAGCTGGGTGAGTTATCTGGCTTTAGATAAGGTTTGAATTTACACTGAAGCTTTAGTAACAAGAGTAATGTGCAAAGAGGCTAAGGGGATCAGTTATGCTGTTCTAGAATAGTGCAGTATTTCTGTGAGAACATTCTAAGCATCAAAGACCAAAGATTAGCCCTTCATGATTCAAAGGACTTATGTGCTAAAAAAATTCCCTTCCTGAAAGTATGAAAGTATGGAAAATGCCATGGTGTGATTCACACCCACTTCCTAGAAGGAGCAGCATAAATTGTCCTGGCCAGGAGAAAGGATTACTGTGTTCACACTTAACCTTAGAGCTGTGGGGTGTGTTCGCATGTCACTGATGCCGCAGGACTACTTATGATGGTGACGATGTTATTTAATTGATTTATAACTAGTGTGTTTGATTACTACTGCCCTTTGAAGCAGCCATTCAAAATGAGCTGCAGGTCTCCCTGGGTTCATCTGTGGTTAATTAATAATCAGCCACACTTTTATCAGTACACCGTAACAGAGCTTGACAGCAAAAGACATTGAAAACTATTGATTTAATGAGGGGACATAGATTTTCTTTAATGACTGTAAGTGGTCAGATTATTTAAATCAAAAGCTATAATAAAAAAAACCCTCTTTGTAACAACACCACCACCAAATGTTGCCCTAGTAATCAACTTACTAGTAAAACAGCAATAAAGCAGCTTAATTGTGCTCCATATATTGTCACACATTTCAAGACCAGAAAGCACCTTTATGACAGTCTAATCTGCACTCCAGATAACCCTGGCCAGAAAAGTTCATATAATAATTCTTCTGTCAAGCATCTAATTTTGCTCAAGATTGAGTATATCATTTAGAAGCCTGGGAAGCTCTGCTGAGCTGCAACTATCCAGTTCAAGCATTAGAGGCATTTTCTGCCAGATTTTGCCAGAAAATAACCTGGACAGACCAAGCACAGGACAGACAAAATTTGGCTTCATCCTGACATGTGCTGATCAAGGGCTGTGTCTGCCTGCATGGAGTGAACCCTTCTCCCTGTATCCTTGAGTGGCCAGAGGAAAGCTAGACCTAAGTCCTGTAGAAATTATGTCTGTAATGGCAGTAACTAATAATTCTTATGAGTGATTTTTTTAAGAGAAGGATTAAGATGATTTTCAAAAAGATTATATGGAAACATAGAGGATGTTTCAATAATAACAATATAAAAACCCCCCTTTTATTTTCCTTATGCAATAAAGGAGTCAACTTCAGTAAGGAAGGAAAATACTGGGCTCTTGTCTTTTAATTCCTTATGTTTTCCTGGATGTTTCTTATCCTGCTCTGGCTTGTATTGCTTTTTAAGAGCAGTTAGAAGTATTAATTTAAAACCTTTTATCCATTTTCCATTAAGAGTTTGATTCTTTCCCACTCATAGCACATTTCAGCTGGCATTTAGAGCAACAGTACCATAGTGTGATTAAAAAAAACATTTAGGAGTTTCACTTGTGTTCTGGTTTCATTTTACATCTTTATTTCTAACCTTACTCTCTACATATTTATTCTCTTTTGGGGTGAGTCGAACTCTGATCAAGGTTTTTCAGCACTAACTGTACTAGGCAGTGGTTTCTTGCCTATTTGCCAAGGAACAGCAAGTTTTCTAACCTGCACCCTGTAACACATTCCTTGCTACTGACCTCAAGGGTCACCTACCCAGCAAAAGATATTCCACATTCTCTGAAGATAATTCCTTTCTGTGACAGCCCAGATCTGCTGTATGAAACCAATGTACTCAACACTTCACTAAGGTCGTCAGGCAACAATTAGATACCAGGTATTTGAGCTGCTGCTGATTTATGATGGGTTTGAACCAATGGCCTTAGGACAAAACCTACTGTCAAGCTTTCTGAGCTATCTGCTGTTCTGTTTTGCTTTGTTTTCTACGTGCCTTCTTAGTTTAGTGACAACTCATGAATAAAAGCAGAGGTGGAAAAAGTACAAAAGATATGCCTGGAACCACAGAAAGACAGAAGGCAATTTAAAGCATATTTTTTTCTTCCCAGAAATCAGAAGAAACTAGGAGAAACTAAATGCTCTGAGCAATCCAGCTTTTAAATGATTGATACTTTCTCCAGCATCCTCCCAAAAAGGCATCTGTAGAAGGTGATTTAAGATAACTTTGTTCTTTCTCATGGGAAATCAAAATCTTTTTCATAAAAATGCTACACAAATCCCTTTGATGTTCTGATATGAGCAAATATCTAACTGGCATAAGATACATTTCTAGTGAAATGAACATAATTAGGTGGTAAAATTGAGTTGAAGAGGGTTGTTTTTTTATTATATTTATTTCATTAGTTACTGCAAGCATGAGGATCACAGCATACTACTGCTTATGGCGTTTAATGTAATTCTGGAACAGAATTCTTCCACATTGGCCTCAGCAGGCATCAGGAAGCCATAGTCTGAATGTCATTAATTAACAGGCACTCCCCTGGCATACCAAAGGATGTCTCCAGGATGTTCAGACAGCCAAAACTGCTGCCAGCCTGGAGCTTCTGTCCAGCAGTTCTCACTAATGCTGGGCCTGGGAACCAGTGTTGGAGCTGTCTTCAGCTGCCCCTTCTTGCACCAGCTTCTGGAGCCATAGTACATGTGAGGGTCTGCTCCCCTGTTCTGTGAGAACAGCTACTTTCATTCGGCATTACAAGATAAGCAACAAAGCTTATTACAAAGTGTGGGGTGCAGGATGAGCAACCCTATTTACAGTCCTGAATCTTCATTTCACATGGGTTTCTCTCTGCAGCACTGAAGCATTGACACATATCATATCACTGTGGGAAAATCACAGAATGGCTGGGGTTGGAAGGGACTTCTGTAGATCATCTCATCCAACCCCCCTTCTCCATCAGGGTCACACAGAGCAGAGGGACCAGGATCACATCGTCCAAGTGTGTTTCAAACCTCTCCAGAGAAGGAGACTCCACAGGCTCTCTGAGCAACCTGGGCCAGGCTCTGACACCCTCACAGGAAGTAATTTTTTCCTCTTGTTCAGCTGGAATCTCCTGGGTTCCAGTTTTTGCCCATTACTCCCTGTCCTGTCATTGGGCACCGCTGACAAGGGTCTGGCCCCATCCTCTTGACACTCTCCCTTTAGTTACTAATCAGCTTTGAGAAGATACCCTTATGGCCTTGAAAGAGCACCATCTGAAGTATATAATACATAGAGTTTATGAAATCTACTAACTTTAATTCAGGTTTCTTGGAAACAGATGAGGAATATGCAGATTCTTCTGCATCTGTATCATTACTGAAGGTAGTTATGTGTTTTCCATTTTTTAGAAGGTGAAACTAGAGCAACAACAACAACAAAAAAGAAATTTAGGCTCCCTTTTTCTATACAGAAATGACCTACAGTGAAGAGACAAAAGAAGTTGTCAGCTCAGACATGGATCTGAGACTGAAAATCTTTTTCTGAAGGCTCAGGCTGACCTAAGGAGAGAATTGAGAAGTTGGCAAACTAGGAAGAAAGCCAGCAGTTGGGTTGTTTTTCTGACTAAGAAATATATACATAATATCCTCCTAAAGAAGCTGATTCCTGAGACAACATCAGTCAACTACACACTAGGATACAGAGATGATGAAACAGAATAAATTTCTCATTTGTGCTTCCTCTGCATCCACCCTACTGTCCATATTGTTAACAACCCCAGATATAGAACTTCATGCTTTTGTATTTCTTCCCATCTCCATAGGGTTTACAGATGAAATCCTGACCCCACTGACCCCTGGGGCTCTGGGATTGTTTTCAGCATCCTCAGTTGTCTTCAGGCTAGACAACAAAGGCTATGTCAGTAAGTCCTTTGGGTGGATTAGTTCTTAGGATAGTTTTATTTATTGGTATCAGCTGAAACATATGCATTGAAAAACTCTGTATCACCTTCAGAAGTACCAGTTGGAATTGTTTGGCACTTCAACTTTTTTCCTGTTTCTGCTAGGTATAAAACAGCACATAAGTATGCCTGGTTTCCATTACAATGTAGATCTGTTGACAAATGACAGCTTCACCTCTTGCCTTCTAAACTTCCACTCTGTGACTTATAGTATGTTAATTTTTAAGTATCCTGCTGAGCAGAAACATTCATAATAAATATGATAACTCGTTACAGTTTCTTTTTACTGTAATGTTAAATTAGCCTTTTATAGCTCTGCATCATGAAGAAAAAAGTAAATTTCCAGTGAAGGTACTTAAGAGTACAAAACACTCTACAGTGCAGATGTTTCCTCTTGCCTGGATACTCCTTTGTTTAATTACATCTGCAATGATATTTAAATATAGGTTTGAGTCACATGTCTAATTTGCTGCTTCTATTGCAAGGGGGCTTCCACTCAAGTGAAATATGGTTTCATTACATTCCAAAGTTTGCCACATATAAAAGAATCACAAATCCAGTAAATAAGGTGCATATTTTCTTGTTTAACATTTTGTCTTCCTTGATATGACTGCTAAATAATTCTTTTCCAGGCCAAACTCAGGTGAACTGGGTCATTATGCTCCCAGCTGTATATTCAGCTGATATTGCTCCCTTCTGATTAGATGGACGTTTTACAAGTTATTATAAACCTGTGTTTGTGAATCTTGAACAAGAGGAATAAGAGTCTGAAAGTAATGTTTTTAAGTAATTTTAAATCACCTAACAAATTTATTGCGCAAGTTGAAAGGAGATGTCCCATTTATTTATTTTTAAAGAACTGGTATCAGCAGGAGAGTTTGATTATTCCGAAAAAGTGTTTTGAAAGGAGAAAGCCTCTGTCCACTTCTAGGGGTGCACACAGGGAGGACATTTGGGAAGGGACATTCTTTACAACACCAATAAAAAGATTTATCCAAGAAAGCAAGATTTGTGGTCATGCTGTGTGCCTTCACAAGAGCACAATGATCCCAGTACGTTACTGGGAGAGACCATCAGCTTTGGACCCAAAGGTAAAGTGCAAGCAAACACAAACACAGGGTTAAGACCCCAAAATATTTAATTTCTCAGGAAAGTCGAGTGACAACTGGAAGTGAGACACCTTTGTGAGCAAAAGGCAGTGTGTGACCTCAGCCCTTATTAGACTGCAGAAAATCCATAGATAGAGAAGTTGTGCAGCCCAGGCCATAGGAACAGCTTCATTAGGTGCTTGCACTCTCTGTGTTGAGAGATAAAGTTTGTGTAGATATGGTGCTTAGGGACATGGTTTAGCAGGGGACATGTAGAGTGGAGTTTGTGATTGGATTCGATGATCTTGAAGGTCTTTTCCAACCTAGATGATTCTATGACTCTATAATAAACCAACTCTGCAAATGATTCAAGTTGAAAACAGCCCTTATGTCACCATAGGAACTGCTGCATACTGGTAATTTTTTTCAGGAGTGTTGTACTGCTCAGGGAAGCTGCTGAGTTCTTGAAAATATAGCTTTCAGCAATCTTAAAATTCTGATGCACAGACAAATAATAAATCAAATGCAAATCTTGGCAGCTTTTTACCCTAAACTGATGTGTCTCTCGGAACCTGCTATATTTATAAAGTCCAGGAATGTCCATCTATTCAGTCCTCTGAGTAATATCTTGATATATTAAAGTTATTACTGTCCTTTACAAGCAGGAGAGTTAAACTGCATTTAGCCTGGAAATTGCACAGAAGGGCAGAATTAGTCCTGTATTTGTGTTCAATGCATGTGTCATAGAGCTATATAATGTATAGGTTAGGCTCCATTCAGTGATGATGTCTTATCTCAGCAAGACAGACTTCTGAGCTACTGAGATTTCTTTAAATAGATAAATCAATTTTTCAAGGACATCCCTTGAGCTGGGGAAGGTGCCACACAAACATTACTTTACACGTAAGGGATCATTATGTCTCATTGCAGTTTAATATGAAGCAAGACAAAATGTGCCAGCCTAAGGACACCTTGTCAAGCCCACTGTGCCCTTCCAGGAAGGAAGTACTCTGTTGATCAATGGTTGCTAATAGAGGGGGGTGTAACACAGATTTGTCAGTTTGAAAGATGTGCACATGGGCGCGCCCATGTGTGTTCTCTCATTCCTGGTCACCCATTCTAAATCATGCTACAAGTGAAAAAAAGTCTGCCTTCATGACAGCACTTCAAAAAGTGTCAAGTAAGGGGTTTGAAAAGTGTGTTGCACTTTTTCTGGACTTGTCTAGAAGGAATTCTGAGGTAAGCTGTAAGGGCCATGTCATTGCTTTAGAGAAGAGAGTGAATCAATGCAGCAGCAGGACACGTGATGACCTGATGCATCTGGATGCAGGATATAGGAGGAATTTTCCCCCATTTCATCATATAGTGTCAATTCATATTCTTGGTTTTTCTATAAAAGAATTCCAAAGTGGTTTTCTCTTTTTTTTCTCTCTTTTTCCTTTTCCTTTCCCTTCTCCTTTCCATTTCTTAATTTTTATTTTTGGTTTTCTTCTTTTTAAAATATTTATTTTACTTTTCCTGACCTTTTTTTTTATGGTTGACGAATTTATTTTTCTTACATATGCTTTAAAAGAAAATCTGTTCACAATTAAAAAAAAAAATGCTGTTAATAATAATAAAAAAAAATGTTGATAATATTTTAGGTTTTGAGCTTTGTCTTGAGCTCCAAGTAAAATTGACTTCACCATCACATTGTTATAGGATTTTTTTCTTTATAATATCTTACTCAGAATTTTTGGTGTCTTGGATGTGAGACATAAACCATCTGCTTATTAATCCTGCATATTTTCATTAGCATTTCATTGTCTGGGCTTTAAACAAATTCAGAGATTTAGCAGATATCACCAACTCTGTCTTCAGAATTAGCCCAAATACAAACCAGGAGCTGCTTCAGCTGTGGCTGCTGCCCACCAGCTTACCCACAGAACACACAAACTATGAGAGATTGCTATGTAAAGTCTTTCCCACTTCACAAATAAACTAAATTATAGACATTGGGTTTATTTTAATTGTGTATTTGTCTGAAATTCTGAGGCAACAATGCGCAAGATGTGCTAAGTACTTTTAATTTTAACCTGAAGTATTATTTCTGTGTGGGGATTTGGAGGTTATACCTAAACATACCCGTGCCCAGCAGTTCAGAAATAATTGTTCTAGTCAGCTTGTCTCTGGTTATTGCATGTTTTGGCTGCCCCTTGTGAGTGTGGTTAGAAGGTCAAGGCTGTTTGTCACAGCAGATTTAGATACCTGATATCTGAAATAATTGCAGTGATGATCCAGCCTGAATTCTCTGTGCTCTCCATACTGGGACAGACGTTTCCAACCTTCCTGTTTTTTTAGTTTTGAAGTGCACATGATTAGGTTTTCCTAGAGTCACATCAACCTGGCACTTCCTTTTACCTTTAAAAAGATGCTGGCATGATTCAGCTTCACTGTTTGACTCTCCAGTGTGCACCTCAGAGCCATGCAAGGTCCCCAGCAAGCAGCATGGCATGCTGGACAGATGAAAACTTATCATCTGGGAAGCCTGAAAACAAGAAGTGTCATTGTCAGTCATGAAAGAATTGTACTACTCTTCCTGACCTTAATCCCCATCCATTCCTGGGGCTGGAGTCAGACTCACCATTCCCACAGAACACTGCAAAGCTCTAAGGGGAGTTTGTTCCTCCCAACCCAGATATTGTTGGATCTTAGCAGACAGCTTATGAAAGAAGAATTATAACAGAACTGGAGAAGTGGCATCTCAGAATCACAGACTAGTAGGGGTTGAAAGGGACCCCTGGAGATCATCTCATACAACCTGCTCCATCAAGGTCACCCAAAGCACGGTACACAGAATCTGTGGAAGGAAGATTTGGAAACTCTCCAGAGAAGGAAACTCCAGTATTTCTCTGGGCAACCTGTTCCAGACTCTAGTACCATCACAACAAAGTTTTTCTCCTGTTCAGATGGAACCTCCTGGGTTAACCATCAACCCAGCACTGCCAAGGTCACCACTAAACCATGTCCCTCAGCACCACATCTCTATGGCTTTTCAATGGGATGGGGACTCCACCACTGCCCTGGGTAACCTCTTAAGAAGAAGAAAGAGTTACAGGTACAGGGTCTTCACTTTTCTTTTGTATGATGGACCAGTTTTAGGTCTTACTAAAAACAGACTGAATAGAGAAACACACTGGCTTGTTATCAGCTCTCAATTGGCAGGAGAATCACAATGGAGTATATTTAAAAGCCATACAATTTCTGCAGGGGGAAATACACTCATCACAAGATTTGCTCACAAAAACAGAGGGAGGTAAATCAGTGAATAACGTGAATATCTCTTTGTTTCAATGTCTCCTCATCCTACAGATGCTTCCCACTGCAGGCAAACAGCTTGAGCTGCTCTTTCTTGGACCTGCACTACTATTTTTGACACTACAGAGTTAGTGAAATAGATAAGAACTAAACAGAAGTTTTGTTCAGCAGGTTTTACTCAGATAACATTCCCCTCCCAAACAGTGTATCATATGCTCAATAGAGGTCTAATATGTTTATAATAAGATGATTTTTCATTCTGTTGGATTAAGACCAGCCAGTCAGAGAAAACTATTGAATTGTGTTTGGCTACAGTAAGCCTGAAAGGTAACACTTCAATATGTCAGATCCTCAAAGGGATACCTTTCTCATTTACAGTAAGTCAGAACATATTGGTAGAACTGACCTGACTTTAAGATAGATATTTTAGGTGGTCTTTGGGGATTCTTCACCGAGTGAAATTAAAATTCTCAAGGATAAAGCACAGAGGGGGAAATTGCTGCACTGTTTATAGATGGGCACTGAAAATGAGGGAACAGATGTTTTTGACCTATCCTTTCTGAGTCTTTATGGTCATTATATTTCTCCAGGTGTAGCTCTGCTACAGAAAATAGTCTTATCTAAAAATGATAACAACAAAAGAAGATGCCTCCCCTGGGTCCTGTAGTTACTCTATTCGCTAACTTCACTGTTTACTGAAAGGAGAGAAAGATTAGAGCTACTGAACTGACAAATAAACAAGCAGGCATAAAAGTGGAAACACCTTTGGCAAGCATTCTGTGCCCAACAGTATCTACCAGGGGTGATGCTCTTCCAATTCCTGCCTCGCTTTCTTCACAATATTGATAGTGGTTTATAGCTATGATTTTTAGAAAATAACACATTTTAAAAATATTTTTTTTAAATATGTATTTTTTAACATGCCTTTTAAAAAGTAGCTTATATTAAAAAATAAACTGATGTGTTTATGAGAATGTAGAGATCAGATTTTCTAGTGTCATTTAAAGCAGTTAAAAGGAGTGACATTTCAGACAAAAAATACTTGCAATAATGCAAACGATGTAGAAAGTAATTACATTGTACTTTTGAAAGGCAAAAGCAGCAATTTACCTTGTCTTAAAATTTTAAGTTAGATAATCATATGGAATATTGCAAGCTGACAAAAGCCATTTATCTACAACATTTGCTGCATGTATTTTACATGAGGCATACAGTGCCTCTGCTATGGTTATCCTACTGTGTGGAGTATCTCTGACTAGCATGTGGAAAAGAGATTTAAAGTGTTATTATAGAATCATAGAATGCCTTGTATTGGAAGGGACCTCTAAAAGTCATGTAGTCCAACCTTCCTGCAGCGACCAGGGACATCCTCAACTTGAGCAGGTTGCTCAGAGCCTCATCAAGCCTGATCTTGAATGACTTCAGGCATGAGGCTGCCCCCACATCGCTGAACAACCTGTTCCAGTGTTCCACTGCCCTCATAGTAAATAACTTCTTCCTATTGTTCCATCTAAATCTACCATGCTCTATTTTAAAGCCATTGTCCCTCATCCTATCACTATGTGCCCTTGTAAATAGTACCTTCCCAACTTGTTTGCAGGCCTCCTTCAGATGCTGTAGGTTGCTATAAGGTCTCCACAGAGCCTTCTCCAGGCTGAACTACCCCAAGTCTCTCAGCCTGTCTTGTAGAAAAGGGGTTCCAGCCCCCAAGATCATTTTCATGACCCTGCTCTGGCCGAGCTCCAACAGGTCCATGTTCTTCCTGTGCTGAGGGCTCCAGCACCTGCTCCCAGCAGATGCCCCAGGTTCAGGCCCTCAGCTATGTGTGAAATGAAGTGATTCTCTGTGGGCTGCCAGCAGGAATCTCTACTTACCCCTCAAACACAAATGGTATAAGGTACTGACCTATGGAAAGGTGCATCCTGAGGCACTAAAAAAGAGAGAAAAGAATAGAAGGTGGGAAGTTTCACATACCAGACTTCTGTCTGCCTCGTAAACTTTTCTTGCTTATAGCTTTTTGAGTCCTGAAGATATATCAGCTCAGTTTTAATTTTAAGAGATCCAAAATGGTTACATTTATCCTGTTAGGAAAAAAAAAAAAAAAGTAAATACATCCTTTTTTTAAATATCAAACAGATTCTGAAAGCAGCTAGGACCCTCATTTCAATATTCTACTTGGCAATTGATGTTACTCAGCAGGTGGTATTAAGCCATTTCAATATCACCGTTGAGTTATTCGAAGTTTGCAAAAAATGCACATAACAATGCTTCCTTTCAGCATAAAAACCTTACGGCAGGTTTAATTGGTTCTCATGATACCTTTGTTATTTCCATAGCCTGTCGTTCCTACAACCACGATCCGTACTTGCCTTTCAAAGCTCTGTTGAAATTAAGGCAAATGAAAATTCAGCAATTCGCTATTTCATGCCCATTTAAAAAATATTTTTAATGTCTTAATCAAAAGAGAAGTATCTGGGGAAATATAGAGATGTTACACAGGAGAGAAAATCAGGGTTTTGTGAAGAAAGAGTGTTTTGTGTTATTTACTCTAATGTTTTTAAAGGTATTTAAATAGTGATTTCTGAACATTGATCTTAACTAGCTGTGAATACTCCTTGTGGATATAGGTTAACAGTCATCATATTAATTCTAAGAATTCTTCTTAAGAAAAAAAAAAGTTTTTCAATTTGTACTTTAGAGACTTCTTAACTATATTATTCTGTTACGCTGAAATAAAAGTTTTTAACAAGCCCATGACTGTCTCCTAGAATTCAAGATTCTTTCTTTCTGTAATAAAGGAAAGAATTAGTGACTTAATGTGTAAATCTAAAGTAGTATAGTGCAAAGAGCTTTTACAGACCTACATTGTACTTGAGAGATGTGCTGCACTTCTGTGAAGGAGTCACTGAATGTGTGGATGAGATGACCTGGCTGATTTCATCAAGTGAAGAAGTTACTGATCTACAAGCTGCTGAATGTTCTGCAAAAGCATCGCTGAATGTTTGCCTCATGTGCATGATTTTCATGGCATCTGTTGGCAATTGCCAAAGACAGGCCACCTTACCAGATGGACTATCCAGTACCACTGTCCAACCTTTGTGTTTACCTGTGTCCTTCCTCAAAATTCCTGAAAGCAACAAAGCTGCTGGCGGTACAAGCCAAAAGCATCAAGATGTGGGTTGTTACCAGTTGTTTAAAAAAACAGGAAACAAAAGAGTTGAGGAGGATCATCAATAGTCTCCCTCAGATATCCATGCCAGGTGTTGTTTAGGACTTAACAGATTATAAAATAGTAGATGAAATTCAACAATGATGAGCATTATGTGAGTCATACAGGAAAAACAGCCCAGGCTTCCATACTGAACTTCAAAATGTTACCACTTGAGAAGTTATAACATGTACATTTAGGAAACCCTCACATCACTTCTCCAATATAATCAAAATCAAATCTTGTTAGGAATTTTTAGTAAAAAAAAAAATTTAAAAAAAATCTCCAAAGACGTAATTACCACACTGTAACATCCCTTTATCTTGAGTATTATTTGGTGTTCTGATCCCCTACCTCAAAAAAGATGTGAGAGAGCTAGAAAAGGAACACAGAAGGGCAGCAAGAATCATCAAAGGCAGGGAGCAGCATTTCAGGCTTTGGGAAGGGGATGAGATTGAAATTTATAGCTCATGAATGGAATGGAGAAAACAATGTGGGACTAATATTCACTGTCTGTCTTCCCTGTACAAGAAATGTAAGTTTTAATGAAAATTTATCAGACCTGAGGAGAAGAATCATCACAAAAAATACCTGTATTTTCTCATAAAGCATGTTTAAACAGTAGAAACTATTGAAATGAGGTGTTTAAGGTGGCAAAAAATGGTGTGAGTTAAAAATGTCATTAGGCAAATTCACTGAAGGAAAAGCCAGCAAGTGCAACTGAACCCAAGTGACTACAACCTTGCTCAGGAAGCTCTTGAGACAGAAATCACTGGAGGTTGGGAAAGGATGCTTGCTAAACCTAAATATTTACCAGCAGAAATAGGATAGCTGTCTAGACCTTATGACTTAAAATGTAACAGTAACAGAACAGTGTTCTGGGTTCCTGCAGATTTGGGATGCTGTTGTCAGAAGGAAGGAAAATAAAACCCTTGCGGATCACTTGATATAGTGGCAGCCAAATTCTTGTGCAATAAGGTCACACAGATCTTGCCATTAAGGTCATCACAACCTTCTCCTGGGTGGACTCATCAGTACTGAGATACCAGGATGGGCTGTACGTAAGAAAACACAGTATCTACTCGGGATCTCACAGTTTTCATCTGCAGTATGAGAATCATATAATCATAGAATCATTTAGGTTGCAAGAGATCTGTAAGATCACCATATCCAACCATTAACCCAGCACTTCCAGGTCACCACTAAACCATGCCCCTCAGCACATCTCCATGGCTTTTCAATCCCTCCACAGACAGAGTCTCCAACACCTCCCTGGACAGCCTGGGTCAGACCTTGAAAACCCTTCTGGGGAACAAATAGTTATTTGTGACTAACCTAAACATTCTCCTGGTACAACCTGAAGCCATTTCTTCTTGTCCTATCACTTGTTCCTTGGGAGAAGAGAATGACACCAAGAACTTACATTTTGTACATACAATAGTTGCAGACTTTTGCTGCCTCTGCAGTTTAAAGCCCTGAAGGAAGGTCCTTTCCCAGTTTCTGGGGGATAGATACTCCAGCAAACTTCTGATATATTACAGTGCTGTGAACTTTTTGTTTTCTTTTCTTTGTAATTTCCATCTCCGCAGTTAATTGTATTTACTTAGTTTTAAAAATTATATCAGTAGGTGCTTTCTCTCCTGTCAGAAATAAAGGGCTATTGTGTTTTGATGTGCATGTTTAGCATTAGCCAGGCATTACTGCTGGCATCAGTGTCACTTGCTGATTCCTAATACCTACATCTTAATGCCAAACAAACAATTAATAGTCAGAGTAGAGCCAGACAACTAAAATCAAGAAATGAGGCAGCTTGATTAATAGCTAAAAACATCACTGGAACCCTGAAGAGCTGGCATATAGTATTTATGGATTTAACATTGTGAAGTAATTTAGGTAGCTGATAGTTAGGAAAAGAGAACCAGGTTGCAAAGCACATCTTATAAATTAATGATTGATTCTACCTGACATAAGCACCTAAAAAGATTATTATCTTGGCCCATAAAGGGCCAAAGTAATGGTGCAGTTAAATCTTGATGGAATAAAACATGTCCTTGCTGTATTCCTGTTTATTTTGTTCTTTTATTTTTTTTTCCATTTGTGAGTGGAGGAATAATTAGGTGCTCTGGGTTTTTATTCATTCTCTGAAGTGTTTTGTTGTTGGTTGGTTGTTTTTGTTGGTTGTTTTTTTTTTTCCCATGGTGTGTACTGAAGTTTATGGGCCTTGTCTTGCTGTCATTTTTGAGCAGCAATTAATGCATTATATCGAATACATAGTCCTGAGGAGGGGTAGGGCTCCTTAATGTGTCAAGGAAAAAGACATAATTCACAGCTATGGTTTGGACTATCACTGGCTTTCTGAAGTCTTCTAATTGCAATAGCTGGCAATTAATATAACTGACTTAGTCCCTTTCACAGACAAAAATGTCCCTTTAAGAACTGAGGGCTTAATCCAGCCCTTCTTTGCAGCACAAGGTTTCAGGGAATGTATGTGGCTGTACACCTTAGACAGCCCAGTTTGCTTGGAACTCAGCAGGAAAGGGCAGGAGCTCTGGTGGTTTGGAGTTACAGATTCCCTTTGAGATAACAAGGTCTCTATCTGTCCATATCCATTAATTTTAACACTTCAACAGTTTCCACCTCTCCTTCCCTCTATAACCAGATATTCTGCACTGCAGTTCCTGTGGGTTATTGATCCAACTGTAAATTGTACCTCTTCCTTAAGCTTTCTTACCACAAACAACAGCCCAGGACACATCAAGGAGAGCTTACCATGGTGCACTCTCCTCAGCAAGAAAGTCCCAACTGCTTGCAAATACCTTATCAACCACCTGGCAGACACCAGCAGGCTATAAAGAGAAGAGTTCCAGGTTAGCTACCTTCCCCAGCTGAGGCTTATCCATTTACACAGCTGAAGCAAAGTCAGTGTTACCTTATAGAATTGAGTCATGAACTAGTTTGGGTTGGAAGGGACTTTTCAGTGTTATCTAGTCCAACCCCGCCTGCAGGGAACAGGGACATCTGTAACTAGAGCAGGTTGCTCAGAGCCCTGGCCAAACTCACCTGGAATGGTTCCAGAAATGGGGCATCGATCACCGATCTGGGCAATGGGAGCCAAAATCTCACTATCCTCAGACTAAGAAATTTCTTCCATCCCTCCAGTTTAATCTCCCCTCTTCTACTTTAAAACCATCTTCCCTTGTCCTGTCACAACAGGCCTTGCTAAAAAGTCTGTCTCTATCTTCCTGAAAGACTCTTTTAAGTACTGAAAAGCTACAAGAGGTCTCCCTGGAGCCTTCTCCAGGCTGCACACGCCCGACTCTTAGCCTGGCCTCACAGCAGAGGGGTTCCAGACCTTCCATCATTGCTGGGGCTCCTCTGTCCCTGCTCCAACAGGTCCCTGTCTCCCCTGAGCTGAGGACCCCAGAGCTAGACCCTCCATGGCAGGGGGGTCTCCCCAGAGCAGAGGGGCAGAATCCCCTCCCTCTCCCTGCTGCCCACACTGCTGGGGATAAAGCCCAGGATGTGTTTGGTCCATCAGTACAGATGGACTCATATTGGACATCCACGAATGAAGAAACATAGTCTTGTGGGGTTTTTTTTCTAAAAGGTTGTAAAGTCTTGTGTGTTGGTATCCATAAGTGAAGCGGGTTAAGAACTTCCTGAGTTTTCTGCAATCTGTGTGTATTTGCCATCTGATGGGTGACTCACTTTGAAGAATGAGGCAGAGGTGCTTAAATGAGGCACCTGCCTTTGAAAAGCAATGTACATTGACTTTATGTTCCAGTGAAGTGTTTGCTCCACTTGTGAAACTCTCTTATAGAGCCTGGGCTCTATTAAAGTGACCTTCTCACCCATATATACATGTTTGTATTCACCTTTATATACCAGAGGTCAATCCTTCAGCACACAGATTTAGTGTTGCTGACACAACTTATATTAATTGAGCACCTGACAGCTGTTCAGCAAAGTATATATCTAATAGCAATGTTTAGATTGGGATGAAGAGCTTTGTTTATATCTGATATCAGCAATGCCAGTGGATTTGAGGCTTATGTACAGATTTATATGGTTTTAAATACACAGAAAAAAAAGAGAACAAAAGTGAGTAAGTGTAGTCTTTGTAACTTTTTATTGCATGGTCATCTAAAATTGATGTTATCTGTAGTAAAACACTGTGGTTTTGTCCTGGTTTGAGCTAGAACAGAACTAATGCTGTTCAGTTATTTCACTTTACTTTTTATTCTTAATGATATTGAAGCAGTTTTTTGTTTGTTGGGTTTTTTTCCAGTCCAAAAGCATCCCTCCCTTAATCCCTTTCTCTTCCCCTTTGAGAAGGTAGATGGGTTAACAGAGACTCTCTGACTAGTGAACAGTCCTGACCCTAAATCTTGACAGTTCTCCAAGTCAATTTGGAATAAGACCTATCTGAAGACTGGCAAAGGACTTAGTTATCATTAGTTAGTTAATCTTTCCTCATCAAGCTTAGCTTGCTGACAGATATGTACCTCTGCCTGGGCTAGAGTTTGGTCTGCAGCTGTGCTGCTCCACACACATCTGCAGCACAGGGCTGGCTGCAAAGCATGTTAAAGGAGCTGAATAAATGGAAAAGCCACTGGATTGCATCAAATTGCTGGCAGCTGTGCTGGGCCTGCTCTCTCACTGCCTGATGCAGATGGCAGCAAGCTGGGAACACGTTGGTATGTGCTACAGCAGCCACCTCAACCATGCCCACAAACAACTCAAAATTGTATCTGGAATATGCTGAGTTGGTGAACAGCCATCATGGGAAATGGACAAAAAAATAGATTCCATGCCAAAATATTTCTTCTTTATTTTTAAGTGCTTTTAGTGATGATTTATCTTCACCTGTAAGTGCTAGTGTTTGCCACTCTGACTTGCTGAGGGACATTTATTGCAGCACTGGCCAGGCAAAGGCACCTAAGCTGAAAACAAAGCCTAGCTTTCCATCTTGTTGACAGGCACATGTTATTAAACATGCCAGCAAGCAGACTTTGAAGCATTGAAATCATGCAGACAATATGCATCCCTAACAATTTCTGTGCTGTAATGTCCTGGTTTGAGCTAGAACAGAACTAATTCTGTTCAGTGATTTCACTTTCCAGCTCAGCCTCTTCTCCATCACTGCACTGTCTGAATTTCACAGCAGATTCTCACAGACAGTCTCTGCTTCCAGCAGTGATAATGCTCCCTGTTTAGAGTCAGTACCAAGGGTTGGGGTGTGCAGAAAGGTTCTTGCTGACCCTTGTTCCTGTGCAGACCAAGGTCACTGCTCAATCTAGTGCCCCGTATTTGGGATGCATTAAGTAAGGGGTGGCATCCGTGGGGAGAAGCAGCCAAGAGAGGTGACCCCAAACCGGTCAATGAGGGGTTGCATTCTGCCTTGCCTCAATACAGCAGCCTAAATAGGTTTACCTCTGTATTGCCACTTCCATTGTTTTAACTGCCCCTATTGGAGAATTCTCACCTAGAGATGAGTTCCCTCGAGGAACACATTGAACTTCATCTTTTGTCATCATACACCAAGTACTTCCAGGTCCTTGAGCAAAACTGATCCCACAAATAACATGAATGAATTGAAAAGTAAAACTGATGAACAGAGTTCCGTTTGAGCTCAAAACAGGCATGTATCCAGAGTGGTACTTACTTTCCAAGCACCAAAAAGATGTGACAGAATAAAAATAATGGTGATAAGAACATGGCAAGTGTGTGGTTGGGATGTACAGGAGGTGGGAGACATGATTTGCTTATCTGGGGCCATGACTGATGCTTGCAGTTGGAGGGAGCTTGTGATCATATTTTGAGTACAGAGAAAGCTGTATTCCTCAGGTGACTTCCTCTGTACTGTCTTATCTGCTTATTTTTTCAAATTGTTTTTGAAATTAACATAGAAGAGTAGATTTCAATGAATAGACTGTTGCAAGATCTGTATGTTGATGTTAGCATGTCAGTAGGTGTTCTCATATAGGCACTATTTTTCCAGAATCACACCTTTTTTTTTTCCTAGGCCAGCTTGCTGAGAAATTGATTAAATGGAATGAGAAAATAAATTTTAGGGATACTTCTGGTGGGAAACTTTGCCAGCATAGGTAATAATACCAGGGACTTCAACAGGGGCTGAGCTCTCATAGTCTCCCAGTACCTGTTCCCCACCATTAAAGTGAGGATTGTGTGAGGATGCAGCTGCTTGATTTGAGAAATGCAATGACAGGGACCAGCAAGAATTGGCTTCTCAGTGAGGCACTGAAAGCCAAGGATGCCAGCCAGGCTGTCAGTTCTTTTCTTGATGAGGGACACAGTCCTGCAGCATCTGAGTGAGGGGAATCAGATTTCCTGGCAGTGGTCAGGGCCACCACTATCTGGTGATCATTAAGGAAGACCATGGTGTTGGAGAAGGACTGAGACAGAGCTGGGAATTCAAATCTGGGGGTGAGAATTCAGATCTGGGGGTCATCAGCAGAGCAGATGACTGGGCACAAAACCACCTGAGCATGGCTACGGTGAAGCCAAGGAAGCACCTGAGCTTTACAGCAGGTTGAAGAGGATGTTTTTCATGACAGTTTCCTTAGAAACACATCAAATTTACCCTGATGAGTTTAGTGGCATACAAAGCATTCAAAGTCTTTGGTCTTTCCATGACAATGGCACAGATGTGGCAGGATGTATATTTTTCCATGTGGGAAATACTGACAAATTGGAGTGAAAAAATAAAGTATTTTTTCTTTGAGCATTTTCCCATCATATCTTGTCCTTCAAGTGCCTACTGTTTTTTCATACTCTTATCTCCTGTATGCAGTTGAATATTCTTCAGCTGAGTTTGTTAACTGCAAGGGACAGCTGGGGATGTGTGTGAACTCACACCAGGCAACAGTGTGAAGGAGGGAAAAACGTGAGCCAGGGAGTGTTTCAGGCAGTGGCAAATTGCAGGCTCCCACTGCTCGGAGCTACCCTGATGATGCACAGCAGTTGTAAATCCAGTGTGTTCACTCAGCTCGCTGCCCATCTGGCACAATGCAACAAAACAAACAAAGGAACCAGACAGCACAAATGAATCTGACCCCAGAAGCTTGAATTAGCTAATGTTGGTTTATTCCAAACAGCTTGAGAAAGCCTTGCAGTAGTGCTCTCTCTGGGATTCTCTTTCTGTTCATATCTGAATCCCTCCATGCAAGGAACCAACATCACTTCCTCAGGAAAATGTCAAGCTTATTTGAAGACCACACCCTACCAATATTTCGTATTTCAATTCTGTTTGTTTGTTGAAAATCACACTATCCTCCAAGGTCTTTAAGAATGAATTGTGAGATCATAACACAAATATAGATTTGTGTGGGTTAATTGATGTCATATCACATAAAATCCTCACCCTCTGCCACTTTAGCCTCCTTAAGACTCGGGGGACCTTTGTTTCAGAAACAGCTTATTTTTTCCCTGCTTGTGCCTTTTTCTTTTAGTCTTCCAAAGTACAAGCATTTAAAACAGTGCTTCAACAGAACCTTTTATTTGTTTGCTAGCAGTTGTGCCACACTTGCATGAAACAGAGGTATATGTATGTCTAGAGATGAAAAAACACTAGCTCTGGAAAGAACACTGTCAGCATGCAGAGTGTTTGAGTGGACAGCATGGCACAGCAGATGCCTCTGACTACCTTTCTGACAAACAATTGCACGACAAAGCCAGCAGTTCTTGTCAATATGTACCTGGGATTTCTATTATTTCATGTATTATGGAGAAGATCTTTCAGGTGGAAATGGAGAGAAGGAAATGTGAGCAATATGTTCCTTTTTCCCATCTCAATCTTTATGCTGAGTCATTGTTGTATTCCCTGAATGAAAAGCAAGTCAGTTCAGTAAATTCCACACTGCAGTGACAAGTTCTGTTCAAAAACCACACATCACTTCAGTAATGGGTTAAAGACTTTGAAAAGGATGCATAGTCATATCTACCATATGGGGAAGTTCACCTCATCTCCCTAAATCCTGTCACTGTGTCATCACTCATTTATAACCCCTTTCATGACATATAATGGATCTCAAGCTGCATTTCTTTACAGTGACTTTCACAGGTATTCTGCTTCTTTTCTCCTGTGCTGAAGTCTGAATAGTGGCCCCTGAAGTCACTTTGTAGAACTGAGGGCTTTATGTCATATCATGCCAGACATCCTAGTGGACTGAGAACTTCAGTAATCTAAATGCAATTAAATTAAATAATTTGGGCTTTATTCATGACTTTCTACTCTCCTTTGTGTCAGGGAAACAAGCTTGATGTCTTATGACTCCTAGTCCTTATGAAGAATGTGCTGTAGACAAAGTATGACATTTAAAATGAAGTTTCAACCCTTAAATGTAGCTCTCAACTGCACTTCCTTTTATGGCTTCCAAATTGTTTTTTCCTTTTATGGCTTCCAAGTTGTTGTTTTTTGTTTGATTTTGTTGGGATTGCACCACAATTATATACATGCTTATCTGCAACAGGCAGGCTGTTAATTTAAAAAAATATTGATGGTGTAATTGTCTAACATCACAGTATGGCACAGCATGGCTATGCAGACCACCGGTTAAGGTTCACTATAGATTAAACATATATGATTCCTGACACAGTCTGCAGAGCTTAGGGAACACAGGACTTCTTTCTTTCAGAGCAAGGGCAACAGAAAATGTATGATATTTCTTTTACTGTGAAACAGCAAGTCAAAAGGGATTCTAAAGGATACTTTAAAACCTATATAGAATGTAAATACCTGCTTTTTGGTGGTCCTTGTAGACATGTGCTTTGAAGTTAGGTTGATGAGGAGCTAGCGGGCTTTGGAAGCCACATGTGTATGAAAAGAGCTGTCAGACCTGAAGCAAGATGCCCCTGGGATGCATGACTGTTGATTGGATGTTACAGTTGGGGGTCAACATAGCTCTGTCCATAAATGAAATACCTATGTGAGACCACATTTCTAGGTAGTGTCTTTTTACTGGCTCAGCATGTCCAATCTTAGTCACATTGGTCTGGTTTGCACTGTCTTGTTAACTGGCACTTTCACAGTGTTTTCTGCGTTTGAACACTCAAGTCAAAGCTTTTATCTAAAAAAGATGAAATAATTGCTTTTTTTTTTTTTTCCCAAATGTGACTCCAGTACAAACTGTGAAATCCTCTTTGCCTGAGACTTCTTTTCTTTTCAGAAGGATGATATTAAAGTGAATGCTGAATGCTCTGGCAATTGATTAGAACATCCAAGAAAAGTAGTTGTTCCTCAGTGTTAAGATCTATCACTGCAGTGTGATTAGACTCCTTTATTTTTTTTTATTTTTTTTTATTTTTTATCAGTTATGAGTAGAGTTTAGCTTGTAAAGAGAGCTAGAAATAGATGAGACATCTGGCTGGTATCTTACCATGGCCTGCAAACCTTCCAGGAAGAGAGGGACCCTGGTTATTGCATCATCTGACTCCTGTAGGACCAGGGAGCAAGTTTCAGGAAATGAGCAGCTGTCATTTAAGATAAGAAGAAAGATTCTGTTAAGCAAGATTATTTTTAATATCTGAAAGCAGGGCAGACATCAAACATTGGCTCACACTAGTGAAGAAATAATGTTCTCCTGACTTCCAGAAAGTTAATATTGGAGCTGAAATGGTAGTTAAACCCACTCTAAGGGAGAAGTTCTAACCTTTTCTAAATAGCAGATCTCAGAGCATACCAATTTGCTGATTATAGACCTTATTAGCTTTTTGGTACTGTGAGTCATGGCTCTCGCATGGCTCTTTAGACAGCTAAAGCAGAAAAACATGATTAAAACCCAACGTCTTACATCTTCTGCAGTCTTTTTCCCATTTATAAAGAAAGAAGGAGCTAGTATTTATCTGAACAGAAACTAACTTTTCTTTAGAAATAAGTCTTAATCTCTTGTTCAGAAAACTTGAAGTTAAAGTTATCAAATTTGGGGGGGATATAGGAAAGTCCCAGAGCATCACAAATGATGAGCTGGGCTGGCTCTGAAAGGTTTAGGGAACTTTAAATTCTTTTTTTAAAGAACAGAACATTAAACAAAATGTCACTGATTTTTTTTTTTTTCCCCTGCCTTGCTGGAACGACGAGTATTTCTTTTATTAAGGAAAATCTCAATACCCCTGTGGTTTAACACAAGATATCCAAAATATATAAATTACAGTCCTGTTCCACAAATGCATGAGTTCATCTCCCAGTCAGAGAAGAATGAATGGTGCTTTTCTAAGTGATGAGGGCATCAACAAACTTCAGGTACCCTCAAGCCACAGTTCACAATGAATTCCTGAACATATACTCAGAGGTAAAGTTTTGTGCCTAAAACAAATTGACCTGTAAAACCCCTCTTCAAAACACTTATCAATGTCCTGAGAGTGTCTAGTTAAAACACAAGATAACTCATTTATCAATAAAAATTGCAGGTATAGAAGAAATGTATTGCATTTAATAATACAGTACCCCTCCATTGAGGCTTGCTGTGTAACTGTCCAAAAATGAGCTGAGCAAAACACTGCAAGGAAGAAGAGGAATTATTTACTGCAACTACAGCAGACCCTTCCTCTGTGTAGTATCAACCATACAAGATTAATAGCCTTGAAAGGGTCATCTAAACAATCCTTCAGGGCACAAGTGGGAACAGCAGAGTTTTCTGAAAAAACAGAATCACATACAGCACTATAGGAACACCTATAGGCACTTAATAAATGGGGTTTTGCTGCTGGGTTTTTCCTTTTTTTCCTGGAAGATTCACAGATCAGATTGTTGCAACTTCTGAGTTCTCTGAAAGTGATGCTCTGTCAGTATCTGACAAACATCAGTGGGCTACTTGCTATGCTCAGGGAGTAAAAGCATGTGATAATCCCAAATTAACAAGGGAGACAGGCTTTAGAAGGTTTGTGTCTAGCACTGGAATGTCTCTTGGCTACATTTGATGACAATAGGTAGCCTTTGTATGAAAAATAACTCTTCTCATACTAATTAAGCAGTTGGAATCAACTTCCAGTTAGATGTCAAATCTTTGTAACCAAATTGTGAAACCCAGTCAGCTGGGTTTTTTTTTGGAGAAAGCAACAGGTATTTGTTCCTGTATGTACACTTCAGACACTCTGTAATAGCATCTGGCTGGAATGAATAGCATTAAAGCAGAGAAAGTGAAGAATCATAGAATCATAGAATCATAGAATCATAGAATCATAGATATTAGGGGTTGGAAGGGACCTAGAAGATCATC